>JAUIMM010000009.1:2772500-3040000 GCA_031769625.1 Taudactylus pleione | reverse complement strand
TGTAGCTGGTGCTGAGGAGGAAGTTTGTGAGGAGGATTCTGATGGTGATGTGGCTTTTTAAATCAGGCTCCAGGGGAGACAGTTGTTATCCGTGGGATGAAAAAGCCCATCACGGTCATGCCTGGGCAGAAGACCAAACATTCCACCTCTTTGGTCTGGCAATATTTCTATCCAAATCCGGACAACAACTGTCTTGCCATATGTACCATATGTAAAGGTGAAATAAGTAGGAGTAGGGACGTTAACCACCTAGGAACATCCTCCCTTATATGTCACCTGCAGCGTGTTCATAAAAAGTTACTGTCAAGTTCAGAAACTTTGGCTAAGACCGTAAGCAGTCCAGGGACACCTAAATCCCTTCGTCCTGTTGTAGCCAAGCGCCTGCAAACCACACTGTCAACTCCCTCCTCATCAATTTCCTCCTTAGTCAGGATCGGAAGTAGTCCTACAGGCCATGTCACTGGCATGACTGACTCTCCTATCCGGGATTCCTCCGGAGGATCCTGCATTGCTACGCCTACTGCTGCCGCTGCTGCTGTTACTGCTGGGAGTCATTCATCATCCCAGAGAGGAAGTAGGGACACCACTACTTTTACTAAACAATTGACCCTCCAACAGTCCTTAGCGAGGAGGATGAAGTACGACAGAAGTCATCTTGAAGCAAAACGTATAACTGAGGCCTTGACTGCTATGTTGGTGTTAGACGTGCATCTGGTATCCGCCATTAGTGCAGTGGGATTTAGACAATTGATGGAGGTAATGTGTCCCTGGTTCCAAATCCCATCTAGATTCCACTTCACTAGGCAGGCGATACCGAGACTGTACAGAAACGTCAGAAAAAGTGTCCTCAGTGTCCTGAAAAATGCGGTTGTACCCCATGTCCACTTAACCACGGACATGTGGACAAGTGGAATAGGGCAGACTAAGGACTATATGACTGTGACTGCCCACTGGATAGATGTATCACCTTATACAGCAACAACAGCAGTGTCACCAGAAGCAGCATCTCAGAAACTCCAGCTCGTTCCAAGGCAGGCTACACTGTGTATCACCGGTTTCGGTAAGAGGCACACCGCCGACAACCACTTAGAGAAACTGAGGGAAATCATCGCCCAGTGGCTTACCCCACTTAGACTCTCCTGGGGATTTGTGATATCTGACAACGCCACCAATATTGTGCGGGCATTACATCTGGGCAAATTCCAGGACGTCCCATGTTTTGCTCACACAATAAATGTGGTGGTGCAGAATCTTCTGAAAAGCGACAGGGGCATGCAGGAGACACTTTGGGTGGCCCAAAAAATTTCTGCCCACTTTCGCCATTCAGCGACTGTGTGCCGAAGACTGGAGCACCAGCAAACACTCTTGAACCTGCCCCGCCATCACCTGAAGCAAGAGGTTGTGTTGCGGTGGAACTCAACCCTCTATATGCTTCAGAGGATGGAGGAGCAGCAAAAGGCCATTCAAGCCTATACATCCACCTATGACATAGGCAAAGGAGGGGGTATGCACCTGACTCAAGCACAGTGGAGAATGATTTCCGTGTTGTGCAAGGTTCTCTAGCCCTTCGAACTTGCCACACGTGAAGTAAGTTCAGACACTGCCAGCTTGAGTCAGGCCATTCCCCTCATCAGGCTTTTGCAGAAACAGCTGGAAAAAGTGAAGGAGGAGCTAAGATGGAGCGATTCCGCTCGGTATGTGGGACTAGTGGATGAAGCCCTTCATTTGCTTTGCCAGGATTCCAGGGTGGTCAGTCTGTTGAAGTCAGACCACTACATTATGGCCACCGTGCTCGATCCTAGGTTTAAAGCTTATGTGGTGTCTCTCTTTCCGGCCGACACAAGCCTGCAGAGGTGCAAAGACCTGCTGGTGAAAACACTGTCAGCTGAAGCAGAACGTGACATGTCAACAGCTCCTTCTTCATTTTCTCCCGCAACTGGGGCTGCCAGGAAAAAACTTAGGTATCCTAAGCAACCCGCTGGCGGTGATGCAGGGCAGGCAGGACTAAGTTTGGACATCAGGTCCAGACTGAAGGACCTGACAACAATTTCTGACATGTCTACTGTCACTGCATATGATACTGTCACCATTGACAGAATGGTGGAGGATTACATCGGTGATAGCATCCAAGTAGGCATGTCAGACAGTCCGTACCTGTACTGGCAGGAAAAAGAGGCAATTTGGACTCCCCTGTACAAACTGGCTCTATTTTACCTGAGTTGCCTCCCCTCCAGTGTGTACTCCGAAAGAGTGTTTAGTGCAGCTGGGAACCTTGTCAGTGAAAGGCGTAGGAGGTTGCTTCCACAAAATGTGGAGAAGATGATGTTCATAAAAATGAATTATCAACTCTTCCAGGGAGACCAGCCTCCAGAACGTACAGAGGGACCTGTGGTGGTGGATTCCAGCGGGGACGAATTAATACTCTGTGAGGATGAGGATGTACACAACACTGAAGAGGGTGAGGAATCGGTGGATGAGGAGGATGAGGACGACATCTTGCCTCTGTAGAGCCAGTTTGTGCAGGGACAGATTAATTGCCAGCTTGTTTTGTGGGGGCCCAAACGAACCAATCATTTCAGCCACAGTCGTGTGGCAGACCCTGGCGCTGAAATGATTGGTTTGTTAAAGTGTGCATGTCCTGTTTATACAACATAAGGGTGGGTGTGAGGGCCCAAGGACAATTCCATCTTGCACGTCTTTCTTTTCTTTGCATTATGTACTGTTTGGGGCCTAGTTTTTCAAACTGCCATTCTGTCTGCCATTGCAGTGTCACTCCTAGATGGGCCACGTGTTTGTGCCGCCCACTTGTGTCGCTTAGCATAGTCATCCAGCTACCTCGGTGCAACCTTTCGGACATAAAAACACTATTGTGAAGTGTGAGGTGTTCAGAATAGACTGGAAATGAGTGGAAATTAAAGTTATTGAGGTTAATAATAGCATAGGAGCAGAAAAACCCACAAATTATGTGATTTTAGCTGTTTTTATGCTTTTTAAAAAAAAAAATACAGATCCAAAACACAAAACCCAGAACCCAAAACACGGAAGGGTGGTTTTGGCAAAACCAATCCAGATATAAACACGAAGAAAGATCCAGATCCAAAACCAAAACACAAACCACGAAAAGTGGCCGGTGCACACCCCTAATATATACAGTATATTTATAGATATGTATATATACACTGCACTGAAGGCGCAACTCGGAATAGACAAACCAGATCACAGCCGGTAAGAAAAACTCAACGTTTCGAGACCTTTAATATCTCGTCATCAGGATAAAACATACAAAAGCACACTGACCTTATAAACCTTCACCATCCCCTCGTGCATAGCTGGACACCCGGAGGACGCTCCAAAATGACGTCATCACCAGGAGTCGCGTTGCCCAGACAAACAAATACTGTGACAAGTCAAAAAGCAATATGCAAAAAACTTTAGAATTCAGAAGTAAAGAAACATCTATGACAATGAGCAATCAAATCACTGCATATATATGCATAATGAAAAAGAAAAAAAAAGGAAAAAAAAAAAAGCAAATCATATTAAAGAAATCAGTTACTGTATACTGACATATATAAAAAAAATGAATGAACCTAACACTACATCCTTCACTTACTGTAATCAGGTAAACATCCAAGGGCAATGCAAAAAGTTAAACAATGACCTATAATCATGCGAAAACACAGATTCTTAAGTAAAACAATGAAGTCCCATACTCTCATTTAAACTCCTTGGTGAAACGATACCGAGCCTGTGAATCCATTGGGATTCACAGCGCAATAGCTTACCAGCACGGTCACCCCGACAGATGGAGTCAGGGATATGATCAATAAGAATAAAACGAAAGGTAGAGAGACCATGGCCAGCATTAAAAAAAAATGCCTTGCTACAGGCTGATCGCTATGCCCACTCTCCATAGCTGCCTTAATGGCAGAACGGTGCATAGCCATCCTCTCCCTGATGGTTCTCTCAATTTTACCTACATAACTCAGGAGCTCATTCAGACCTGCTCGCAAGATGCGGCCGCTTGCTGGCAAAAAGGGGCCGGATATTCAAGTTCCATGCTCACACTGCGTGCTGTAAGGACGCCCTCTATGTCTTAGCGAGCTAAGGCACTGAGCGCTCCCTAGTGTATAAAGACGCCCCCTTTCCCCTCGCAAAACACATGTCATCTCCAGGAATTGTTGGATTAATCGGTAACATTGAGAGGCATCGGAGCTGCTCGCAGCCCTTGAGGTAGCCCTACCCCGCGCAAGCACTGCGATCAGTGCTGGCTGAAATACATTCAGGGGACGTGTACAATGACGCTACTTTGCTAATTATGCACGCCTTTTAAATTGCGTTTTGTCAGCCTGACACACCAACGTCCGCAACACCACTCCCCTGTTTACAAGCACCTTCCCCTGTTACCACCCACAAACGGCACTATCTGTCACTCAAAGTAGCGACCTGATAGTGGCTTACAAGCAACCAGAATCCGATCGCAAAGACTGGCTTGCACACGCGCATTGCGAATTATATGCATATGCAGACGGGCAAAAATCACATCAGAGCGAGCGCAACTTAGCGACCGGGTCTGCATGAGCTCCTCAGTCCGCAAGCACAAGTTATGAGGTTTACCACATATTTAGTTAAACACGTAAGTCTATGTTTAATAGTGAGTTGTCGACCACTTAATGGATGGCTAAAAGTAGTGTCAATATTCATGTAACGACATGTCAGGCAGTTAAGACATCTGTAACAGCCAGGTTTGAGGGATAAAAAACTAGAAGAAATATTATGTTTCACACCGATATTGATTATGTCTGTACGCATAACCATATCCCTAATGTTATGCCCCCTCGTGTAACAGGGCATGATACGCTTGTCCTGTAAATTCAAAGACAAATCAGATTGCACAATAGGCCAGAGATGCTTGGTGACTTTACTGATCATGGGGCTGAGAGGGGCTTACAGTTAAGAAGCAACTGTTCCCTAGGGATGGACAAAGCACGATTTTTGGCTTTAATGAGTCTATCCGATTGATAGCCCCGTTCTAAAAACTTCTGCACCATATTGTCCATATGTTTTCCAGCGTCAACAATGTTGCTGCATATATGTCTGACTCGAATAAATTGGGGAAAAGGGAAAAAATATTAGCATGGATTGGGATGACAGCTGCTAGCATGCAGGAGCGTGTTACGATCAGTGGGTTTCTGAAACAGTGAGGTGGTAAGTCGCCCTTCGTGTAATGAAACAAAAATATATATATGTGTGTGTGTGAATATATATACAGTATATATTATATATATATATATATATGTGTGTGTGTGTGTGTATATATTATATATATACACACATATATATATATATATATATATATATACACACATATGTGTATATATATAATTATATATACAGTAAGGTGCATAAATATTGGGACATTGACAGAATTTTCATATTTTGGCCTCTATTCACCACCACGATGGCTTTGAAATGAAACAAACAAGATGTGCTTTAACTGCAGACTTTCAGATTTAATTTGAGGGTAATTACATCCAAATCAGGTGAACGGTGTAGGAATTACAACGGTTTCTATATGTGCCTCCCACTTTTTAAAGGGCCAAAAGTAATGGGACTATCAACTCAAAAGCTATTTCATGGACAGGTGTGGGCTATTCCCTCGTTATTTCATTACCAATTAAGCAGGTAAAAGGTCTGGAGTTGATTCTAGGTGTGACATTTGCATTTGGAATCAGTTGCTGTCGACTCTCAATATGAGATCCAAAGAGCTGTCACTATCAGTGAAGCAAGCCATCATTAGGCTGAAAAATCAAAACAAACCCATCAGAGAGATAGCAAAAACATTAGGTGTGGCCAAATCAACTGTTTGGAACATTCTTAAAAAGAAAGAACGCACCGGAGACCTCAGCAACACCAAAAGACCAGGAAGACCACTGAAAACAACTGTGGTGGATGACAGAAGAATTATTTCCCTGGTGAAGAAAAACCCCTTCACAACAGTTGGCCAAATCAAGAACACTCTCCAGGAGGTAGGTGTATATGTGTCAAAGTCAACAATCAAGAGAAGAGTTCGCAAGAGTGAATATAGAGGGTTCACGAGAAGATGTAAACCATTGGTGAGCCTCAAAATCAGGAAGACCAGATTAGAGTTTGCCAAACAACATCTAAAAAAGCCATTACAATTCTGGAACAACATCCTATGGACAGATGAGACAAAGATCAACTTGTACCAAAGTGATGGGAAGAGAAGAGTATGGAGAAGGAAAGGAACTGCTCAAAACATACCACCTCATCAGTGAAGCATGGTGGTGGTAGTGTCATGGCGTGGGCATGTATGGCTGCCAATGGAACTGGTTCCCTTGTATTTATTGATGATGTGACTGCTGACAAAAGCAGCAGAATGAATTCTGAAGTGTTTCGGGCAATATTATATGCTCATATTCAGTCAAATGCGTCAGAACTCATTGGATGGCATTTCACAGGGCAGATAGACAATGACCCGAAGCATACTGAAAAAGCAACCAAAGAGTTTTTTAATGCTAAAAAGTGGAAAGTTATGCAATGGCCAAGTCAATCCCCTGACCTGAATCCGATTGAGCATGCATTTCACTTGATGAAGACAAAACTGAAGGGAAAATGCCTTAAGAACAAGCAGGAACTGAAGACATTTGTAGTAGAGGCCTGGCAGAGCATCACCAGTGATGAAACCCAGCATCTGGTGATGTCTATGCGTTCCAGACTTCAGGCTGTAATTGCCTGCAAAGGATTTGCAACAAAGTATTAAAAAGTGAAAGTTAGATTTAGGATTGTTTAGTTTGTCCCATTACTTTTGGCCCCTTAAAAAGTGGGAGGCACATATAGAAACCGTTGTAATTCCTACACCATTCACCTGATTTGGATGTAATTACCCTCAAATTAAATCTGAACGTCTGCAGTTAAAGCACATCTTGTTTGTTTCATTTCAAAGCCATTGTGGTGGTGAATAGAGGCTAAAATATGAAAATTCTGTCAATGACCCAATATTTATGCACCTGACTGTATATGTATATATATATATATAGATATATAGATATATATAGAGAGAGAGAGAGAGAGAGAGATAGATATCTATATATGCCACTGTGATATTTTTGGCGTCCACTTATAAACACTTAGGCCCCAATTTATTAACTATGGTAAACACCAGCGCAATTTTTCGTTTAGTATCACTGTAATACAAACTTGTACTGGTATTTACTAATACCCTACGGTGAGGTCCTCCTCCTCCATGAGATCCTCCCCTGGGCTGTTGGCTGCCTAACGCTGCCAGCGACAGGGCTCTGGTGTTATGCGCATGCGCTATGATACGTCTGCGCACGTGCATAACACGGGGAGCCGGCAGTGCCTGGAAGGCTTTGCTGAAGCCGGAAAGGCACTGCTGGATCTCCATTGCCGGCAATGGGGACCGCATCGCACTCGCCATATAAAAGATATTGAGAGCGATGCTTGACAAACAGCGGTAATCTTTGATTACCACTGCTTCTTAAATCCAGATAAGATGGCATAACCCCTTTAGCGAGCACTAAAGGGGTAAGTTTCATTGATAAATGGGGTCCTTTGATTGGTGGTGGGATTATCTGCTAGGGGGCACCAGTCCAAATTTTGCCTAGGGCACCATATTGTTTAGGGCCGGCTCTGGAAAAATACCTGCAATGTTTGCTAATATGGTAATGTTTGAATTTTTTTATGGCAGATATCTAATGCGTTAACAGTTTAATACATATTGTAAAAATTACATTAGCATGGAGGCAATGTGACAAGTGCAGTTTTCACAACATTTTCATGAAAATTACCTTGATAAATCTACCCCAATAAGAGAAACTGGTCTAACTGGACAAGCATTTTACTTACCTTTGTTTCCAATGAGCTGGGCTAATTCCCTCTGACTCATTTCTGCTGGTAATAAAGTGTGAAATAAAGAGAAAGGTGGGTGCACAAAAAAGTAAAAAAAAGGAATAAAAAAGAAAGAAAAAGCAGAGATGTGATTGTGCGCTGAGCTCCGGTCACTGGTGAATCATGGGTAGTAGACACTAGTGGAAAAACTCATTCTCTCTTGTGAGGTTTTTCTCAATCGTCAGCAACAGCTTCAACTGAAGAAATGCCAGTACTATTGCTGTGCATTGGAGTTTTATACCCGGCCCACAGGGGCGTATCTGTAATGGGTGCAGGGTGTACGGTGCACATGGGCCCCTGGGTCCAGAGGGACCCCGCACCACACTCCCTGCACCCATATTATCTAAAACTCACCTGTCCGTGGTCCCACGTCGAGTGTCAGCGCTGCAGAGAACACCAGAAAATGGCCATTACAGCCATTTTTCTGGCGTTCTGGACATGCGCAGTAGACTCTAGGCACACTCTAGTGCCCAGAGTCTACTGACTCTGCGGTGGCCGGCCAGCCGCATCAGTTGGCTGCCGGCCGCCGGGGAGAGAGGAGGGGGCCTGGCAGGGGAATGCACACGGGCCCCCTCCTCTCTTCAGACGCCCCTGCCAGCCCATACAGTGGGCACCAGACCATGGACAATGTTGTTTACATTTAAATGTTGCATGCGGGCAGCAGTTGATGGTTGTGCTTCCCATCAGCTCTCTGCTCTATGCCTCACATCTTCATCTTCCCACTGATATCACACAGTTACATCTGTGGGAAATCAGTGGGAAATGACATGTGCTGTGGAGTCACCACATCAAGAACATGGTGGTTCGGGGCCCCTACCAAACCATTTCAGTTCTTCTGCTGGACCCAGTGAGTGCAGCTGTCATTCCTTCTGCCATCTCTGCTCCTCCTTCAGTGATCTCTGTGGCCTCTGTTGTGACAGCTAACAAACATGGACAATATACAGTACAGTATATACTGTATATATCATAAGGGCGAAGGGCAGGGGGAAATGACTGAAACTACACTTCCAGGGCTTCGGGAGCAATGGACTGTACCAATGAGACACAGCAGCAGGGGATAGCAGAAAGCGGGCATTAATAATAATAATAATAATAATAATAATAATAATTTTAGTTATATAGCGCTTTTCTCCTAAAGGACTCAAAGTGCTTTACAGTTACAGTACAAAATACAAAACAAGCTTAAACAAGGGACATTAGTGAAATGCTTGGGTGAATAGGTAAGTCTTGAGTCTATTTCTGAAGGATTCTAGAGTGGAGGCCTCTCGAACTGTACGGGGAAGTGAGTTCCATAAGGTTGGAGCTACAAAACTGAAAGCTCGACCCCCAGACGAATTCCGTGAGATTCTAGGTACTGTTAATAGTCCTTCGTCAACGGATCGCAGTAATCGAGTGGAACAGTAGGGAATCAGAAGCTGCTTCAGGTACCCTGGGCCATGGTCATGAAGGGCTTTGTAAGCTATTAATCCAATCTTGAAAGCAATTCGCCATCTGACAGGCAGCCAGTGAAGGGAGTAGAGAATGGGTGTTATGTGGCTGGAACGGGGCTGGTTGGTTAATAGCCTGGCAGCTGCGTTTTGTACCATCTGCAAGCGGTGTAATTCTTTTGCTGGGAGACCGAGGTAGAGGGCATTGCAGTAGTCTAGGCGTGATGATATAAATGCATGTACGACTTTAGGCAGATCTTCTGAGGGAATTAAGTGCTTGATTCTGGCTATGTTCCTCAGATGAAAGAATGAGGATTTGATTGTGGCTGATACCTGATGTTTAAGTGTCAAGCCACTATCCAGGACAACACCAAGATTCCGCACATGTTTAGTGTTGTTTAATTCTGAACCCCCAAGCGTAAGTCCTGTTGGTTGGCTATGCTGTAGCCCTGTCCTGTGACCTATAATAAGAACCTCTGTTTTATCAGGGTTCAGTCGCAGCCAACTGGCACTCATCCACTCCTGAAGCTCAGCTAGGCAGCCATTTAGGGTTGTTATTGGGTCATTTGTACCTGGAGCAAAGGACAGGTACAGTTGTGTATCATCTGCATAGCAGTGGTAAACCAGGCCATGACGTCTGATTATTTCACCCAGTGGCAGCATGTATACTGCAAAAAGCATGGGCGATAGTATAGAACCCTGTGGGACACCGCATGGAAGTGACACTGGTGATGAAGAGTTTACTCCAGAAGAAACTCTCTGTGACCTGCCAGTGAGAAATGATTTGAACCATCTAAGGACTGTTCCATCCAGTCCACAGAAATTTTTCAGGCGCTCCATTAGAATCCCATGGTCCACAGTATCAAATGCTGCTGAGAGGTCCAGAAGGATTAAGATTGAACAATCACCTCTGTCGCTTGCCATCAGAAGATCATTAAGCACACATACCAGGGCTGTTTCAGTGCTATGTCTTCTCCTGAATCCTGACTGGAATGGATCATAAATATCATGGGTAGACAGGTGGGTTTCCAGTTGCATTGCCACCACTTTCTCAATGATCTTTCCTAGAAAAGGAAGGTTTGATACTGGTCTACAGTTGGTCATGCAGTCGGGGTCTAAATTAGGTTTTTTAAGAAGTGGTCTAACAATTGCTTCCTTTAGTGGTTCTGGAAAAATGGCTGTTTGCAAAGAGCATTGAACTATTTTTGCAATTACAGGGCCAATAATGTCTATACACCCTATGAGAAGCTTGGTTGAGGCAGGGTCCAGATCACAGGTGGTGGGTCACAACATTCTGATAATTTTAGCAATGTCTTTTGCATCCATTATGTCAAAGCTGTTCCAGGGAGACAGGTGGCTTACCTTGGCAGGCTTGGTAGTTTGGCACTCCTTTGATGGCACTGTGGGGATTCCAGCCCGGATGGAGGACACTTTATCTGCAAAGAATTTTGCAAACTCATTGCATCTCTGTGTGATAAGGCGCCTCTCTGTGTGATGACGATCACCCAGGTGATGCCCAGTGGCGTAACTACTGCCCCCTCAGCCTCGGTGGTGGCTTGGAGGCACTGGATAGCTTGGGGGTGACGGGGGCAGTAGTTACGCCACTCAGTGGAGGAACTCCCGTGACTCCCTCCATCTGCTGGGCGCCCGCTGAGTGTGTTAACAGCGGGCGCCCGGCTCTTATTGAAACCCCCGGTGGCAGCCGGAGGACGGAGCTCCCTCTGACTTCCGGGTCCCGCAGGACACTATGGGAGTGACGTCATGAAGTCACTCCCATAGTGCCGAGGAGCGGACGCCGGGGACAGAGCTCAGGGGTGAGCTCCGTCTTCCGGGTCCCGCAGAGCACTATGGGAGTGACGTCATGACGTCACTCCCATAGTGCCGAGGAACGGACGCCGGGGTATGGGCAGCAGCAGCACTGGAGCGGGTATAAAGGTAAGTGTTTTTTTTTGTTTTGTTTTGTTTTTTTGTGTGTTTGTGTGCGCGCGGGGGGGGAGAGCAACTACAGAGGACTAACTACTGGGGGCAACTACAGGGGGCTTACTACTGGGGGCAACTACAGGGGGCAACTACAGGGGGCTCACTATTGGGATCAACTAGGTGCAACTACAGTGGGCTGACTACTGGTTGCAACTACAGGGGGCTCACTACTGGTTGCAACTACAGGGGGCTCACTACTGGGGGCAACTACAGGGGGCTCACCACTGGGGGCAACTACAGGGGGCAACTACAGGGGGCTCACTACAGGGGGCAACTACTGGGCACAACTACAGGGGGCACTACTAAAATGGGCACAACTACAGGGGGCACTACTAGAAGGGGCACAACTACAAGGGGCACTACTTGAAGGGGCACAACTACAAGGGGCACTGCATATGGGCACAATTACAGGGGGCCCTGCATAATGGGCACTACTACAGGGGGCATTGCATAAGGGGCACTATTACAGGGTGGCATGTGTAAGGGGCATTGCTGTGTGGCATAATGTGTTGTAAGGGGCATTCCGGTGTGGCACACTGTGTTGTAAGTGGCATTACTTAGTGTGTCATAATGTGTAAGGCACGTTGCTGTATCATGTAACCACACACCTTAAACGTCGTCTTTGGGTGTGTTTGATCTTTCGGCGGGGGGGGAGTTGGGCGGTAGGGGGGCGCCTGAAACTTTTTTGGCATTGGGGAGCAAAATTTATAGTTACGCCACTGGTGATGCCACTGTGTTGAGCCGCCTGTGTCTGCCCATGTGGAGCATGTTCCCGACAGGTTGTGAATGGCAGCAAGCGCTCCCTTCCAAGTGCACATTTCTGTTGCCATCTACCAGATATTTCACACATCTGGACCCCCTTGTGTCCTGTACAGGACACCAGCCGGGGGACTCTTCAGCACTTCCTGCAGACCATGCAGCCCAGTACAGAGCAGCCTGCGGGACCGGTAGGGGAAACATGGCATTCTACATTATGTAGATAATAGTTTCAGACAGGCTGTGAGATGAAGCCCCTTGCTGACTGAGGGCCTGATTCAGAGCCGGACGCAATTAGCGCTCGCTTGTCCAGAAAATAGGGGTGGCTATTCAAATCAACCGTTCGCTCTTTGCGGTCTGTTCACGCCTCTAGGTCTGAATGAGCGAACCAAACTTGCGGTCGTTTTTTGAAAAAATACGCCCCCTGGACGCTCGCATCCTACATCATGTCCGCTATTTATTAGATTAATCGAGTACATCGACCAGCGTATGAACTGCTCGCTATTCTTGGGATTGGTTTTTCCTACCACAATTTTGCGAGCAGTTCTGACTATAAAATAACCCAGTGACGTGGTCAATGATGCTGCTGTTTTAATTATGCACACCCATAAAACGCCCGTTTTGACCTTTAAGCACGCCTGCGTTCGGATCTCCACTCCCCGTTTTCAAGCACCTTCCCCCGTTATCACCCACATACGCCTCTTTCTGTCACTCAAATTATCAGGCATTCGCTATTTTGCGAGCACATGAATTTCAACCGCACTGACTGGTTCGCGCATGCGTATAACGATCCGTATGCATGCGCAGTTGGGCAAACATCGCTCGGAGCGAACGAGCGGCCGCTTACGAGCGGCTCTGAATCAGGCCCTGAGCCCTTAGGTATGAAACACTGGCATACCAGGGTGGCTGTGTGTGCTGTGTGCCAGCTTTGACTGACAACTCTCTGTGGGAACTGGGAAGTAAATGTAAACTACAGTCAGGGCGGGTCCAGGAAGATGGCGGCATCCGAGGACACAACGGGTCAGAAAGATGAGATCGGTCCGGATCATGTCTCCGGGCGTATGGCAGGGGGAAATGCCTGGATATCCCGGCAGTAGTGGCGCCGCCCAAGCTCAAGTGGAGACTGATCTCTAGGTGTTAGATAGACTGAAACCGAAACTACGGTCAGAGCGGGTCCGGGAAGATGGCAGCGTCCGACAACCTCATGTGTCCCCTCACCTTCCACTATGTAATATATGTATAATATACCTGTCACAATCCTGGCTAGCTTTTCTCCTTTTGCCTTGAGACTTACCCCTGTCGACTGTCCCGTGGATCAGTATGTGTGCTTTGCCTGGGAGATCTCTCCTGATCATGCTGGCTGCAACACTTCTGTATATGCATTTGGACTGAGCTCTCCTTTCCACACCTGGATCCTTTCCTGTCTGTGAACACTGCTAGCCTTGATTGGAATCGCAGGTGTAGGTCTGACTCTCAGTCCTGCAGAGATGATTGCTCTCCCTGCATGTTGTGCCCTGCACCACTCAGAGTGCTACTACCAGACCACCTGATCATATCCACCAATTCCTGCCGGACCCAGGATATATATGTAGCCCCACCAATTCTAAGGATGGTAGCTATATATGTATATATTTTATCCTTATATTGTGTGCCTCCACCTAGGATATTTTATAAGGGCTATCCTAGGGTTGCCCTAATATATAATTTGTATAATGAAATGTTTTGTTTGGATTCAAATATTTACACAGTACTTATAAATCAACATTTATACATTGCACTTAAATCAACACCTGTCTCCTTTCTTCCTTCACAGCTTCCCGATGAAAGACGTCCGTCAGATACCTTAAGGTAAGTAGTTCTATACACGGTTATTGTTTTTATACATATATTGTCATCATATATCAGGCCTCACAAAGTATACACATAAATATACAGGTAATATCACAATACAATTCCCATGAACATTCCCTCCCCATGCAATAAATCCGCTATACTGTAATGAAACTATACTGATGGATTTCTGTAAATAACATTCACAGTTAAAATATATAATAGTTAATTCCGTGAAGAGAATAAATGAAGATGAGTCTATATAGAGTCCTGTCCCTTCAACTAAAATGTCTTAGTCCTAAAGAGTAGAATCCAGGATTATCCTAGGCAAAAGAATAAGTTTATAGGATGAGCCCCAGATTTATCCAAGTTTATGCATCCTTTTAGGGCTTATATATATGTCCGAAAATCCTCTGACTCTGTAATTTACATAAAGATATACATATAAGTCTCTAGAGTGTAGTAGCCAGTGCTTTATCTACTGCAATACTCCTATTCTGAATTCCAAACTTGAGATCAGAATTCACACTGTACTATAGACGTGTAAAGTCTTGCTACAATTGTATCCTTCTTCTATTTGATACTTTTCTCCTGCGTTGGCTATACAGGTGCATATAGCAGTATTATATCCCTTAATTCATAGTGCCTTGCTGACAAGAAAGGGATTCTCTCTGATATATCCCCTGCTGTATACTTATAAATTATACCAGTCTGCTTTACTAATGATGCTTGTAAATGTGGTGTGGGGTTTTATAGTACTCACAACCACTCTGGATAGCTGTCAGGGACTAAAAGGGTTACACTGTATCAACTGCTGAAGCGCTGGCTACACTCTGTAGCTCTCAGGCTGTCAGCGTATCTCCAGCTCCTGCTCACACATCAGGGTCCACCTCTCCTTCTCTCCGCCTCCTGCGTGACCTCAGATCAGGGGATGCCCCTTCCAATGATGCGGCTTCCTGTTGCTGCTTACCACTGGGGCCAAGCCAGAACACACAGCTCTGTCTCCGGCAAACACAAAGGTAATGCCCACTCTGGCTTCAGTGCTGGAGCTCTCGGCCGCTGCCGCTACTAGCGCTCACTCCTAAAGTAGCGCCAGAGAGCCTCCCAGCATGAGCACTGTTGGGGGAACTGCAGACTGGACTCTGTGCTGCGCCAGCATCCCTATATCCCCCGCAGCACGAGCACCCCTACCGCACCTAACTGCCACTGGCCACCTAACTGCCACTGGTCAGAGCTCATGCCATTTCTGGCACTTTCTAAACTACCTCGTGCCGCTGCACTGGCTAATACCCCAGACCTATATGTTCACATACGGAAATGTAATTACATATATTTATATTATTTACATTCATTTCTCTATAATGATTATAGTATAAACCTATTATTAAACATTCAGATAATTTATATATTAACCCTTGTGTGTGTCCTGTACCACTGGCCTATATTCATGTATTTTTTTAGCCATAAATTCATATGGCTACATATATATCCTCCTCTGATAGCATTCTGGCCCTGAACATCTCGTTACTTCTTGTGGTGTATTGTTTGTGCTTCGTCCATGTACAAGTGTATTCCAGGCTCCTGCTGATTGCTATTCCTGGCGCGTCTGGAAATCCTGCTGGTTCCTGATCAGTTAGTTCGGCAATCCAGCCAATAGCTATACCTGGCGCATCTGGAAATCCTGCTAGTTCCCAGACTAGTTCTATCCGTAATCCTGCTACACTAATATACCTGATATAACCAGCAACCCTGCTAACAGCAATACCTGTATATCCAGCAATCCTGCTAACTGCAATACCTGGTATATCCAGCAATCCTGCTAACTGCAATACCTGGTATATCCAGCAATCCTGCTAACTGCAATACCTGGTATATCCAGCAACCCTGCTAACAGCAATGACAATACCATGTACATGTCCTAACACTTCACATATGTATGTAATATATACACCTACAAAAATATACAAGTCCGACCATCCACACCTCCTAATGTATCCAATACATATCCTGTCACCTCATATATATGTCATATACACCTGCTAATATATCCTATACATGTCCTGTCACCTCATATGTATGTCATATACACCTCCTAATATATCCAATACATGTCTGTCACCTCATATATATGTCATATACACCTGCTAATATATCCTATACATGTCCTGTCACCTCAAATATGTCATATACACCTCCTAATATATCCAATACATGTCTGTCACCTCATATATATGTCATATACACCTCCTAATATATCCTATACATGTCCTGTCACCTCATATATACAGTATGTCATCCACACCTCCTAATATATCCAATACATGCCCTGTCACCTCATTTGTCATATACACCTCCAATATATCCTATACATGTCCTGTCACCTCATATATATGTCATATACACCTCCTAATATATCCTATACATGTCCTGTCACCTCATATATATGTCGTATACACATACCTCCTACCTGTCCCGCATTCAGCGGGACAGTCCCGTTTTTCTGGGAATGTCCCGCTCTCCCACCCGCGGGCCGCAGTGTACCGTGGTGGGGGGGTAAGTTAGGGGAAGCATACACCACTGCCCTGCATAGCAGAGCAGTGGGTATGCAGAGTGACAATAGATGCTGTGCGCATGCGCACCCCATCTATTCACAGTACGGGGGGAAGCCAGGGGCACACGCCTTAGTGATGCAAATGGGGGCATGCCATCAGGCCTCACCCACTTTGCTATCAGACCACGTCCCCTTTTCGGGTGCGCGGAAGTCCCACATCCTCTGGGACAAATGTTGGGAGGTATGTATACACCTGCTAATATATCCTATACATGTTCTGTTTCCTCATACGGTACATAGGAGAGACCAGCACTGGGCACTGCCATGTGTTCCCCCCATGCCCTGTGCCAGCTCTGCCCCCTCCGCTATGTGTAATGTAACTACACAACAATGCCGTCCTCCTCATTCTACATATGCGCTGTGTATAGAAGCAGCAGCAGGTCACCTGCAGCGGTTCATTCACCCATCTGTAGCTGGTGGTGGTGTTCGGGGATTTTATCCTCCAGCAGCGTGGCAACAGAGGACGGGATGGGGTCGCTGAGCTTGTTGTCACTGTCAGTGTCTCGGTTGCGATGGGTACTGTAGTCTGCAAAGGATGTGTTACTCAGTTGAAGCCATTACTGTCACGACCAGGGTTGTGTGTGTCCGGGGCCAGCGAGCCTTACCTGTTTGGACGCTGTGATGGGGTCCCTCTGGCGGGGGCGCGGGCATCTGGAGGTCAGTATATAAGAATATTTACCAGATGCTGCGCACAACCTCTATACTAGATGGTCTGTAATATATAATGTGAATGAATCTGAGTAGGCAGAATAGTATGGTATTTATTTTTAAAATAATAGATTGTAATAGATAGGGAGTGTGCTAGTGTGTCTTGTACCACACGTGAACCATGTGATGGTGTACCCACACTAACAACTTATCCCCCTCTGTATTATTGCGTGGTTCAATTTTCAGCGTGAAAAATTGCTGCTACACTTGCATGGATTGCTACTGTCAATCACAACAGATGGGAAGCAATCCAGGGGAAGAAAAAAGTAATGGAGTTTTTCCAATCCTATTAAATGAATGGGTCACATGTGCCCTGTAGCCACCAGTGTCAATATACATATAAGTCTGTAGGTATCAAAAACAGTCTGGATGTGAGAGATATGCAGCGGCGTCCCGCTGATCTCAATTACAGTACCTTGATTAATGTTCTATGTGAGATATAGCCGTTGCCCGGGGTGAATCTTCTCGTGATCCGGGTCAGGGCCGGGGCGCGCTCGAGTGCACCAGCAAGCGGGCGAGGTGCCGACGGTCCTGGCTCTGGTCGAGCCGGGGGCCGTGGACGTCACCCTGACCAGAGGATACTTACCCGGATGGGATCAGCTGACTGTCCGTCTTCTTCCTCCGTAGCGAGCTTGTGGTTGTCTTCTCTTTCTTGCCGGTAGTTGATGTTGATTGATGCAGTGATGAGTGGGTAAAGGTGGTTCGGCACAGAGGTGAAAGGGTTTTTAGTGAGGTGTCTGACTCCAACGCGTTTCGACCTGTTCGGTCTTCCTCTGGGAGCAATCTGGAGGTCAGCGCTGCATACCTCAGGGTCATGCAGGCACAAAGTCCTGAATGCAGGTGTCAGTTTGGGTCACTTTAGACAGTTTTTACAGGAGATGTCTTTCCGCCAGGATAATTTACAGGCTTAGCTGGTCATCGTGAATATGCTGACCTCCACTAGCCAGTCAGTTTGCTCGGTCACTCCCGCTCCAGCTGCCCCATCCTATCTACATCTGCCGATGCCTAATAAGTTTGATGGGAACCCGAAACTGTGCAGAAGATTCCTCAACCAGTGTGACTTACACTTCATGCCGCAACCAGCAAACATTCTTACAGCTAAGGAAGGCCAAGGTGGTCTACATTGTGTCCCTTTTGTCTGGGTCCACTCTGGACTGGGTATCTCCTCTCTGGGAAAGATCTGACAAAATCTTGGACAGTTATCCTGAATTTCTGGCCTCCTTTAGAAGGATTTTCAATGAGCCAGGGAGAACAACTTCGGCTGCTGCTGAGATTATGCGACTTCGCCAAGGCAACCATCCCGTGAGCCAGTACGTCATTCAGTTTCAGACACTGGCCTCAGAGTTGGGATGGAATGGAGAGGCTCTGATAGCGACTTTCTGGAGCGGCCTCTCGGACCGGGTGAAGGATTATCTGGTGACGAGAGACCTTTCTTCGTCCCCGGATGGGGTTATTTTCCTCTGTAACAAGGTGGATCAGAGATATAGGGAACGCCAAGTCGAGAAATCTAAGGGAGACAGCTATCGGTTTCACCTGTCTAATGCTTCTAGTACTTCCATGCCAGAACCTGTTGGTGATTAATCTATGCAGATTAACAGAGCTCATTTATCTCTCGATGAGCGGTAAAGATGTCGCCAAGAGAACTTGTGCTTGTATTGTGGTGGAAATGGTCATATGGTGACGTCCTACCCTGCCTGTCCTGCAAAACCTACTGAATTTTTGCCACTCAAATTCAAGAAAGCAATGAAATTCCGATCATTAAGGCTTATGCCTTAATGGACATGTTCCTTGCGCAATACAGATATGTCTAAATAAAAAGAGAAAGAGGTAGAGGAAAAAAGAGAATAGGAGGGAAAATGTACACCACACCAAAGTAAAAGATCAGTCCAAATAATGTAGAGTATGTCATAAAATTTGAATGACATCTAGAATGGGTTTCTCAGTTAGGAATGATTCAGTAGGCAGATAAATATGATATGGGCACAAATATCATAACAAGGGTGCACCCTAGGAGCATATTTAATGTATGAATTAAAGGTTTGCCCCATCAACCATGAGCTCTGTTCTGTTTGCTTTTGCAAAACAGATATGGCATGCCATCACACCCTGTGGTTAACTGCAAATTTAGCACTCTCACAGAGTGGGATTGCTGTCACAAAATGGTGAAGCTGCTAATTCACAAAATTGTGTGCTCATTGGAACACACACATGCAGTCTATGCAACCAAGGTCTTAGCAGTTATGTGGCACACGCATCCCACTCAGCGCCCACAATCTTCCCATTCGTTCACCACAACAATCACACTGGGTTCCAACATCCTACCACTCCATGGGGTAAATTTACTAAGAGTCGAGTTTGTGTGAGTTTTGGTGAGATTGCATTCTCACGTGAGTTTTGGCATTTTTTTTCATCTCACAAATTTACTAAAGACAAACTTGAGTGAGTTTGGAAGTGAGTTCTCTTTTTTCACTGTTCAAACTCATGTAAGTTTGCAAACTCAAAAAAACTCACCATCGGCCAAAATAGGAAGTACTTTAGATGAAAAAGAAGCAACTCGCAAATTTACTAAGAATCGAGTTTCCAATCTCATGTGAGATTCTAGCAAACTCACTGTGAAATAGAAGTTTCAAATAGACTACCTCCTGAGCTGCGAGTTTGGCAGAAACATACAGAGATTAGTGTGATTTGTGTATGTTTATGCTTGTATACCTAATATAAAGTGTTTTTATTTAAAAAATAACATAGGGTTCCCCCCAAAAGCATAACCAGCCCCAGACCTGCCAGCCTGTCCTGGTTCCTAAAATTATGGGGAACAAAATGAATAGGGTTCCACCATAATTTAAGAACCGGCAGCAGGGCCAGATCTGATTTTAAATATATGGAGAAAAAAAATGGCGTGAGGTCCCCCGTATATTTAAAACCAGCTCCAGACCCTTTCTAGCAGGGGACTGATGCCACAGCCAGGGGAGCCCTTTCACCGGGCCCCCAGCCGCAGCATCAGCCCTGACCACTAGTCAGCCCAGGCCAGGATCCGACGTAATCCATAGGGGTACCTATAAAAAAAAAAAAACATACTCACCTCTCCTATGCGTAGTTCACATCCTCTTCTCAAAGTAGGCATCCAAAGGGTTAAAAAAACACACGATTGTACCTGAAACCAAGCGGACTGAGTAAAGGTATGCGTGTGTACACATACCTTTACTCCGCGCAAATAACCAGGGCACACATGTGCCCTGTCAATGAAGGAGCCGCCAGCCAATCAGCAGGCTTCTCCGTCGGAGCAGCTCGCTGATTGGCTGTATGCGGTCAGCATGTCTCCCCATAGACGTCAATGGAGAGAAATGGTTACATCAATGACACCAATTTGCTTCACCGTCAAAAAACTCGCTTTCACCTAAACTCACTTCTTAGTAAATTTGCGAGTTGTTAAAGGGTAAACTAACCTGAGTTTTGGTGAAGCAAAGTGAGTTTAAAAACTAAAAAACTCGACCAAACGCAATGCTTAGTAAATTTAAACCTATACAGCCATCTAATTGAGAATACACCATTCAGCTCCCTAATTTCTAAAACTATCATACTCTGTCTATGCATGTACACTTTCTTCCCCTATACGCCTCCATGCTGCTCTATCTTCCCCAATCCCTACAGCTGGGTGGTCTCCTAACTGTGCTAGTTCTTTATTCCCTTATCCGCACCAATCTGTCTTTCCACATCTGCGTCGTCCTGTCTTCTTGCATCCATGCGACTATGTTTCCTGCCATCTGCACCACTACCTTCCCCCCAGCCGCACAACTCTGTTTTCCCCTCATCTGTGCCACTCTGTCTTCCCCCTACCTGCACCACTCTGTCTTCCCCCATCTGTACCAATCTGTATTCCCCAATCCCTACTGATGTTGGTTCTCCCATTGTGCTAGTCTGTATTCCCTCATCCTACCAATCAGGTTTTACCCATCTGCGCTGCTCTGTCTTCTCACATTCATGCCACTGTGCCCCCATCAATGTTGCTCTGTTCTCCCAAACCATGCCTCTCTCTCTCCTGCATCCGCACCACTGTTTTCCACCCATCTTTATCACTTTGGCTCCCCTCCATCTGTGCTGCTTAATCTTTCTCCCCTTTACACGCCTTTCTGTCTTCCCCTATCCACCCCACTCTATAACCTTTTTTTGGATTTAAATATATTGGTCTCCATTGGAGCAATATTATTGGGGAGCAACAAAAGAAATGTGTGACCATCAATGTAAAGATACCTTTATGAGAGCAATGTCATCCTATTCCATGTGAGTTGGGGTATGCACCAGTATTTATCATATAAAAGATTTCTTTATGTGAATAATTGTCCATTTCGAAGTATGATTTTGGAGTAAGAAAGAAAGAAACCTTTATATCTCTTCATATATACCCTGAGATGTGAGTTCGGTACACATATTCCTATAAGCAATATTCTTGTATACATCATTGAAATACAAAGATACCTTTAAGTACATCCCTCCCTTATTATTTATGTAAGCGGGGTACGCCATATTTTGCAAGAATAATCACCTGCTTTATTTGTATAAAAATCTAAGTGTATACATAATTACTACACATTGGTCCCTTTATTCCTTTTTGTTATATATCTCCATGTGCCACAATTGAGTGGATATTTGACTGTGGACTTCATCCACAAGGGGATACATCTGCTGATTCCATTTGAATATAGGACGATACTGCTCCATCCTCAAATAACAAGGGATGTATTATTATTAATTTATGTAATTCTATAAGTGCCACAGATGCTGTCTTTTTCCTATTTTTGTGTTCTGAATTGTGGTGAAATTCTCTACTGGAATACTGACAGAACCATATGGCAGCTTTTTTTGTTGCGCCCTAATTTGTGATCTACCTCGACCAATTACTTTTTAATTAGTGACTGCAGCTGTGAGAGGCTAATAAATACTGTGTCAGGGTTTGGCTCAGTGTCTCATAGTACCTGGGGAGAGCAGGCAGTTAGGCTTGTTCAGAGACACTGTGAATAACTACTTGTAAGTACTGTGCATATTCCTATGTTTGTGGTGAGGGCAGTAGGCCCTACCACTTTGAGAGAGGGAATTTATTGTTTAGTTAGTGCCCAGAAGGGCTAGGATTTATTTTTTTGTTAGCTATGCCCTCCATGGTGCTAGCCACACTTCCTGTGCAGCACTGGTCACTCCCCATGTAGTGGCACACAATCAGTCATTCATAAATTTCACCTCCAGGCCCAAACTATCGGAGATGTACACTTAGCATCGGGTTAGCGTACATCTCTGAATCAGGCCCTTAATCCTTTGGGTACTGTTAATTTGCTCCCTAGTATTTGGAGGTGCAATTGAAAAATAATTCAAAAACAAAACCAGACTACATAATTGTTTTAATTTAGGATAAAGTCAGACTGATTATAAGACAAGACGTTCTATGTCATTTTTTTTTTTTACAGGCAAGTAATTATTAAAGCAAGGTCACTTCTAGCACCACTAAGTGTAAGTACAGAAAACAAAAGATCAATAACAGAAAACAGCCTTGAAGGAGGTAAAGTGTTGGTTAACCACAAGACAACAGAGAGACCAGAAATAGAAGCAGTCCGAGCTGTCATTACTCTTCCAGGAAATTGAGATATAAACTACATGTACCAAAAGCAGGTCATAAACATGGCCCTCTGGAAAAATATTATGTACATTATGTGTATTGTGGCTGACAAAGTTCTTACTGTCTGATTCTTATTAAGGGGGGCATCCACTAGACGATTTTATCCCTGTCCAACCTCTTAACGATTTTCCCTTGAAGTTTCCCTTGAAATATGATCTTCCACTCTGAACAATCTGAACGTCTAGTGGATACCCCCCTTTAGGTTCTCCTGCGATGCCCCTTCTGCAACAAAGCCGTAGGAAGCAAATACTGGTAGTAGGATAGAGATATTATTCTTTAAATGTTGAAATGTTAAATGTTAAGCCTCTCACATTCAACAACTACTTCTCTGTCATTTAAGGGATTAGGGACCTGGTTCAAGGTGGAGCGGTGTTGATGCTGCGCGCAGTTGTCCTCTGCTTTAGTCTGCATGCGTCTGAGACACACAGCGTATGCGTCCTGTGATTTACCACCAGGAAATGCGAGAGCCATGGATTTCAGTGGACATTTTTTGGTGGGTGGTTAGACAGACAAGGGCATTTTGCGGGCGTGTCGCTGACAGTAGCCAAAGGGCTGGTGCAAGCTTTGATGGTGCAAATCTATTGTGCAACGCTGGTGCATCTAAAGATGCACCGAGAGAGACTGATTAGCGCTGCTACATGTGGCCGTCTCATTGGGAACAGAATTGGCTGCAGCATTAGCATAAAGAAGCAGGCTCTGTGTTCACCTATGAATCAACTCTTAGTAGTCTTAAAATATTAACTAGTACAACTGGTACAGAATGGTACAGACTGCAGACAGGGGCTACGAGAGGAGGGGGAAGGGGGAGGGGTAATGATTTCCTGGGACTGAGCTTGTTAAAGGGGCCTGGTGGCCTCCCTGGTTAGCTACTGAGGTGGAAAAATGTCGCCCTTTAATTTTTTTCTTGGAAGGGGTGTGGCCTCCTGGGTTTGACACCAGTTCAGCTCTCGGTAGCTGTGACTGCAAAAACTGCCTTGGCACGTCGTCTTTCATCTTTTGCGTGTTTTCATTTTCTAATATTATTTATATTTACACCTTGTAGCTGGAATATGATTAATAGGAGTGTGTCTTTAAGTGTGGAGAAACTCTTCACTCAGCCAAAATGTTTGAAAGGATTTTCAGTAAATTTTTCAATAGGTGAACAGGAAACTATTATTATTTTGTATTATATTGGTACCAGTGTGATAGGTTTGGGGAGGGGTGGGGGGCTGATGACAGCTACGTATTAGAATCTCATAGTTTAAAGGTAAAGATTTTTGTAAATCATACTTGCCTACTGTTCAGGGACTGTCGGGAGCCTCCCGAAAATCGGGTGCAGCTCCCGACACTCCGCAAGACTAGGCAAATCCCCCGGAATAGCCGCCGGCACCATGCAAACCCCCGCGTCCACCGCAAAAGTGGGCGGTCTGAGGGTGTGATGACGTGATTCGTACTGAATCGCATCATGATAGCCCCGCCCCCTGCCTTATAATGCCAGTAATATTGGCATTATAAAGCGGGAGGTGGGGCCGCTATGACGTGATCGCGTTGGCACGCCTCCGCTCCACCTACTTGAACCGCCCCCACTCTCTCTGCTGGATGGACATGCCAGCCCCCTCCCGACTCCCTGCACAAATGTCAGCAAGTATGCAGTAAATTACCTGATGGGGATGATGCATCTGCAAACTGCTTCTTTGTACACTCTATTAAATAACATTACATCGCCATTATTTACCTCTTTTAAAGTAAATAGGGTACATGATTTTGTTAATGCCACAATTTAATGTGAATGTTATAAAAGGCACATTATTTAATTGCATGTCATGTTAGAAAAGTAGGAACTTATCATTTCTGAATAGAATAGAGAATGGCGATAACAATGTCAGCACAGAGAAAAATATTTCTGCATTCTAACTAAAGTAAATAATAATAATAATATTTAATAGACCACAATGTAGCACTATTGCTATTCCATCAAGGGCATTTTTAAGAACATTTTCCTCCGGTTTTATAAAATACCTAATTACTGCTGCATTGTCATAAGCTATTGCAAATAGTTTCTTTTTGGTAGAATCAGGAAATCTAGGAGTAAGCATACACATTCTATTGACATTCATTTTGTAACTGCAGCATAAAAATGGCTTCCTGTAGCCGTGCCAGTAATATTGATTAGAAAACATTAGAAGGTCACTTTTAAAACAGAAACAAAGGCACATTAAACTGCTCGCTATGCATCTGACCACAGTACAAGTCATTTCTTCTCTTTTGGTAAATGGGATGCCAGGGGTGCTAGTGGATGTCGGGAATAACAAATGAACCTGAACTATTTTTGTTTTGTTTGCACATATTTTCTTAAGCGTAATCTAGTTCCTTGGGTTCAGGTTAGTTGCTAGCAACTAGATGATGAGACCTGGATTACTAGAACTGGATTAAAAGAAGGGGATTACTTAAAAACACATTTTGATCAGATGCACTGGGAAATGCTTTGATTTGTCCTATTTGTAAAAAGGGGTTGTTGTATGTGTTTTATTTTATTGCAGTTCATATATTTTTTTATTGACATTTATTTATATAGTGCCGGCATATTCCATTGTGCTTTACAATTGATATAGCAAGTTCTGCTTGGATGGGTTCTTAATAATGAAAAATAGAAGTTGATAGGCCAGATGTACTAAGCTCTGAAAACAAAGTGATAAACTGGAGAGTGATAAACCACCAGCCAATCAGCTCCCAACAGTCATTTTTCAAACACAGCCTTTAACATGACAGTTGGGAGCTGATTGGTTGGTGGTTTATCACTTTTCAGAGCTTAGTACATCTCCCCCGGTATTCCATAAATAGTTTAGTAATGAACCTCTTAACATGGATTGATCAGCAACTTTTAGTCCAGGGTGAAAGTCCATCCCAAAGGGTCAGTGTGTGCTGCCAGAAGAGGCTTGGTCAAGTCACGGAGGGTGTAGGCCTAGTATGTAACCACACTCCAACTGTTTTCCTCTTCATGCTCCCAGGTAATGCTTATGGCACCAGTTTTTGGAGAGTACAAGCGCAATCAGAGTGAAACAGGATGCATCTACCAAATACTGTAACTGTAACAAGGACTGGCTGCGAGGCACAGTCATCCAAAATCTGAATGGTACACACTTTTGTACAGTTGTGAAGTGAATATATATATTCCTTCCAGTCTGCTGCTCTCACTGATTAAGTTCATTAAGCAATGATGCTCCAATAAAGACACAATGGTCCTGCGCATAAGTCCAAAGAAAATGGGCACTCACCATTCAGTAGAGTTTAATTACTCACAAACATCTGTATAAATATATCGATAGTTGACGTTTTGGTCAGCAAAGACCTTTTTCAAGACAGTCAAAGCATCATAACCACCAAAGAGACCCAAGGAATTTAATGGAGGCAGTTTTAACTTACACAACCTAGCAGCAGAACCCAGGGAACACTTCACAGTGTGCATAACATTCTATTATTATACAGGTGGGCCACTGCCGCAGCAAGTTAAGAGTCCCCTTGCACAGTGTCATTCATGCCCCATAAACAACAATTCATGACCATCAATGCAGGAACAATTAATTCCTACCCCCAAGCACTTCATGTCCTAAAGTTATTTATGTTAGAAAGCAGTCCACTCCTGCACTATCACCTCACTGTGTATACATTCTGGGCACTAGGCCCAGAGGACCCCATTTATCAACGAAGCATAACTCCTTTAGTGCTCACTAAAGTGGTTATGCCACCCTTCTGGATTTAATAAACAGCGGTAATCTAAGATTACTATTGTGTGTCAAGCGTTGCTCTCGCCATCTTTTAGATGGCAAGAGCGATGCAGTCCCCATTGCCGGCAATGAAGACCCGGCACTGCCTTTCCGGTTTCAGCGAAGCCTTCCAGACACTGCCGGATCCCCCTATCATGCACATGCGCAGACGGACGTCACGCATGCGCATAACACTGGAGCCTGATTGTTGGCAGCGTTAGGCTGCCAGCAGCCCAGCGGAGGGCCTTGCAGAGGGGGAGGACTTCGCGGACCTTGCCGGAGGGGTAAGTATTGGTAAATACCAGTACATTTTTTGTTTGTATCACAGTGATATTAAACGAAAAATTGCGTTAATGTTTACCGTCGTTGATGAGCCTGAGCCTGCAGGCAGGTCTGACCTTCAACCTGATGTGCTCCTGCACATGTGACTGCAGACATTTAATTACTGTGTAGAATGACATGATGGGAGACAGAAGTCTCATACTTAGCTCCATGTGAGAGACCCCAGTGTATACCTGCATAAAGCTGTTCCGGCATCCTGCACCACTACCTGCAAGCAGCTTACACTCACCAGCTGGTGAGCTGTATAGGACCTTGTTTGGCTCAAGCTTAACTCCATTACCAGTGTACATGTAATAGTAAGTACGGCTGTCGTTGTTATTTATCAGTAAACCAACACCACTGGTTAACTAACTGGGCTTTCATAGTTTGAGTCATCCGCTGGTGTGTGCCTATATAACTCTGCAGTATCAACACATGCACACATCATTTCCAACAATTTCATGTCTAACCCAAGTCAATTCAAGTACCCCCTCCAGTCAGTGTCGAATTGGGCCATGAAGGGCCCACCAGGGGAATGCAATGATAAGGCCCATGCTTAAGGGGTGTGGCCAGCCACCACAGATGCAAATCTTTGTGTAGTATCTATAGAAAGGAACAAGGACCCATGATCAGTGGTACTACTCCACCAGCACCAGGTAACTGACCATCTAATAGAGTAACAAAGTATGATTTGAGGTCTGGAACCTGACACCTAGAGTAGTGGCTGGGCTCTCAGGCAGTGGGGCCAACCAGGGATTTCCCCTGTACCCCTGTGGGCCAGTCCAACCCTGCCTCCAGTGAATGAATGCCCCACATGTACTGTAATTCATTTCTCATCCAGTACCCTCCCAAATAATTAAACCTTCATTAATGGTACCTGGCACTTCAATTCATCTCTCCCCCTCAATGTTGTGATTTTTTTTTTCCACTTCTGGCTGTATGTTTTAATTCGGCTAAACACATCACATGATCACTCAGGTGTAGAGGAATCACCTGTGCTCAGTTTACTGATTGGCTGTCGGCCTTTTGTTAAGCCTTCTGAACCTCACTCAGGTACCAGTGATGGGATTTCTTGCAGGATCCTTGTCTAATCTTGTTTGTATCTTTTTATTTTTCCTTCTCGTCTCCGGGTCATGATCTCAGCCTTATTCCTTACTCTGTTCTGCAGACAGATATCTTGACACTGACCCTTGGCTTGTCTATGGCACTATTGTATTACAAGTTGTGCAGTGGATTTATATGCTGTCACTTGTTAATGTATGCTGTGTTAGGTGTATGTTCTTAAAGAGTTTTGTATTCCCTGTGATTCTGCTATAATAAATATGAATGCTACAGACATCTTGGCCCTGACCCCCATTTTCACCTCCAATATTCTACGGATACATGAAGTGGCTCTTACATATTCCAGATTCACACGCGATCATTCTTCATATTAAGCTGCCATTACCTTGTTACCTTTTTTTCTGAGTGGTAACAATAATAACAGAGAAACATTGTTAATATGCTGCTACATGATAACTGAGTAGCGGCTATACAAGAATCCCTTACAAATATAACGTTAATTGAGAGACATAACTCATGTGGATCGTGAATCACATTTATTGAATAAAGGGTTGTGAGTTGGCTTACACTAGCTTTTGATAAAATTGATCATTTGAATACAGTACTTATGCTATTCCGGTGAGGGGTAAGAGTCTCACATTGTGATCACAGCAGAGACGTGAGACAACATTTATTATATTAGCAGAAGCCTGTACTTGGATGATAAACTCAGGGGAGAGGAACCCTATTTATATACTGTAAATACTATGGAGCTCATTCAGACCCGCTTGCTAGATGCATTTGCTCGCACCCTGCGTATGCAAATCCAGCGCGCCCCCAACAAGGCAGGCAATCGCACGGCAAGGCATCAGCACGCCCACTATGTCTTGGCAT
Source organism: Taudactylus pleione (assembly GCA_031769625.1). Classification (NCBI taxonomy): domain Eukaryota; kingdom Metazoa; phylum Chordata; class Amphibia; order Anura; family Myobatrachidae; genus Taudactylus; species Taudactylus pleione. The sequence goes on along the minus strand of JAUIMM010000009.1, from coordinate 3,011,095 downwards.
GGGATCACTATGTGTATGCAGACGCCCACCAGCCATTCATAAGACACCCACTTGCGCACGTCATCTCCTGGGAGTGCCGAAAACATTGGTACATTGAGCACCATCGGATGTGCTCGCAGCGCTTGAGGTTGACTATACCCTGCTGCATCACTGTGATCACTTCAGTGTGAAATCCAACCCAGTGACGTGTACTATGACGCTGCCTTTTAATTATGTACGCCTCTGAAACGGCATTGAAACACTCAGGCACGCCTGCGTTCGCACCTCCACTCCCCCGTTTGTTAAATCAATATGACCACTTAATTCTGGAGCATATCACAAAGGTGGTTATCTGCAGTTGTCATTTCAACTGAGCAGCAGCCTGAAGTAGCATTAAAGCTTTACATTAACTGAGAATGTATCTTTGGCTATATGAGTAAGCTGTACTCACCATCCACAAGTGACACATATTCCAAACAGGATCACTCTGCTGTGATTGAGAAACTTCCATCATGGTACCTCTAGTCGAGCATATTATGGCTTATTGTGAAACTCTGCAGTGTGCTTTATTATAACCCTTCCCTATCATCAGCTGCATAATACCTCATTTAAGATCAACAAGACTGTGCATTTTTGCCTTTATGGAAGGATAATATTGGAAACTACCTAATATATGCTGGATGTGGATCGATTGTCCTGTCAATGCAAAGTGAAGTGGTCTACTACACACCATTATATTTACAAGGACATATATCTTCTCAACATAATACTGCTGCTGTTTTTCAGTTTATCTATAGATATTTGGCATATGATTACTGATATATCAGTTCTCTGATTACTTTTTCTGACAGCAGCGCTGTAGATTTTTTCTTGTGCATTATCTGGGGGGGAGAGGGAGAGGGAGAGAGAGAGAGAAAGAGAAAGAGAGAGGGAAGATTTTTCTTATTTATTATAATAGCAGACAAGGATAAAGCTAAATGTAGTTTAGTAGAAATGGTGAGTCCGTACACAATTTGTTCAGAATAAGGATGAGATAGAGGGATAATCAGCAGACAATCCAAAAGCTAAAATCATTTTTCAAGTTTTCAGGGTGTGCACATATGCAGAAACATAAAGTAATCACCTAGCACTGACTGCTAAAGGAGAGCCCATTACAAGGCACTAGGGCCCTGATTCAGCAGTGCCCTAAGCATCAGCTGGCTAAGTGACCCCATGCAGCTCGGATAAGTAATGCATGCAGGAGGTGTGACACCTCCTGCTGCATTACCATATTACAGCTATTGCAGCTGCTAATATGTTAGCAACTGCAATAGCTCCTGTGTCCTCTCCTGAATCACCCCCTAGATGGGGATATCCGAGCAAAAAAAAAGTTGGCTGGCTGCACATGTACAATTGTATTCTAATAACACTAGGACTTGGAAGCTTGTCTCAACCTGTGTCATATCATATCAAACTTAGGAGACTTTTGAGAAAATTTCTAAATTGTTTGTAGAAATCCAAATTTTATCTCCTACAGCAATTGATGTAGTTGGAAACAACTTCAGTCCACCTGCAATTTATGTCTCATCTGTACTTGCTGTACATTAGCCATTATCCTACTCCACATGTCTTTTATTTTTCAATGTAACTCCTGAATTGCTGGTACATCACTGTAGTTTATGGAAACAGGAAATAATTGTGGATGGTGGCCATAATTTACAAAAACAAGGGACATTGCCGACAATTGTTATCTGGTAGAGGGTGACTCATGGGCAGTAGGAACATTTAGTTGAGAACAAATATCCAGACAATCACCTTCCAAGATCTGAGTCCTTTTTAATATAAGATTCCCTTTGACGGTCTTCCTGGTCTGATGAGTGGTGATAATAATGGGATTCCTTAGAACTTGCGGAGCAAGACCAGCCATGATCTTACTTTCTGGCACAAAGGGAAATAAACTTTGGGAATAGTCCCGACCTCCTCCATATTGTCTCAATAATGCGTCTGTCTTTACATTTTTAGAACCTGGTCTGTAAGTCACTACAAAATCAAATTAAGTAAAGAAGTGTGGCATTCACTCATCTAGCTGACTAAAAATACTCCAAATTACAGTGATCAGTGTAGACGGTCACAGGCTAAACTATCCCCTTGAGTCTTTAAAAGCTAAACTAATCACACAGGTGTCTATTTACTAAGCTTTTTTTAGGAGATAAAGTGAACAGTGATAAGGTACCAGCCAATCAGCTCCTAACTGCCATGTCACAGGCTGTGTTTGAAAAATGGCAGTTAGGAGATGATTCGCTGGTATCACCGTTCACTTTATCTCCTAACAAAGCTTAGTAAATAGACCCCTAATAGTTTACAGTCTTCAAATTAGTAGTTTTGTTCTACTGGAGTGAGCCTCTTGGAAAAGAATACACAGGGATGTAATATCTTTTTTAAAACCTTACTTTTCAGATAAAACAGTGCCAACTGCAATTGCAGTAACTGAGGGTCAGGTTGGCATACTAACTACTAGGGGTATATTTACTAAAGTGCGGGTTTTTAGAAGTGGAGTTGTTGCCCATAGCAACCAATCAGATTCTAGCTATTATCTTCTAGAAGGTGCTAGATAAATGTAACACCCCTTAGTAATTAAAGAAAAGAAAGGATTAAAAACAAAGATTACCATGGGTTATTTGATTGAATAGTACTTTATTAAATATAGTACATATACCATATAAATATAGGTATGTTTGTACTATTATTTATTGATAGGAGGTAGTTTTGTATAATTAATACGTTTGTATGTATAATTTCCTTTGTGAGCTTCAAGGAGGTGTGATATGCCCCCAGTGTACTGGTTACATTATAGTTAATAGGAGAGAATAAGAGGGGAAGGTAGGGGTAGTGGGGTGCATGCTGCCCAGAGAATATTAATGAAGGGTAGCATGGACAGGAGGAGAGCAGAGGGTATAAAGGGAGCAGCTGCGGCAGTTGGAGGTCAGCTGGCAGTTACCCCCTCCAGTGCCTGTTCCTCTGACTTACCAGAGGAGAGAGTGGTCCGACAGCAGCGATAGAGAGCGGCTATAGCAGAGGAAGCCAGGGATCTCTACTTACGGTACAGACTGCAGCCTATAGAGAGAGAGATCTCTGTAAGGGGGGGTATTAGAAGCCAGCTCCTGGTCCAGGCAAAGCAGTGGTACCGGGTAACAAATCTTCATGGTCAAGAGGAGCAGGTATTATTAGAAAAAGAGAGAGGCACCAGGGGACTGGTGAGGGTATGGGTATGGCTGTAGCGCTGTACTAGTGAGTGAGTAACATTTTCACCACACCTCACTCACACAGATGTTCCCCTGTCATCAAGTCACTGTCAGGATAGTGGCATGTTGGAGGATCATATTATTAACCGATACCCGGGGTTCAGTGACAAGCATCATATAACTAAAGCTGGCTGTTCAGAAGATAAGCTGGAAAGAACAGATAATAGATTAAAGGGGTAGGATAATATTCTATTAATATACAGAATAGACAGCATATGCAATTCATATAATCACCTGGGGCCATATTAAACCACGAAAAGCCTGATCATTCAGTGTACTAATGTAAAGAAAATCCCTACTGCAAGAGTGGAATACAGCATTAGTTTGTTACAAAGAAATGTAATTATTAACCATTAATAACAACAACAGAATTCATTTCTGCAGATTGCTCATCTAAAGGAGATACTAAGGGGTAAATTTACTAAAGTGAAAGTTTTTAGAAGTGAGTTTTAGAAGAGATGTTGCCCATAGCAACCAATCAGATTCTACTTCACAGTTAGCTAGCACCTTCTAGAAAATAATAGCTAGAGTTTGATTGGTTGCTATGGGCAACATCTCTTCTAAAACTGACTACTAAAAACTCTTACTTTAGTAAATTTACCCCTAAGTAACTATTAGAGATGTGCGGTTCGGTTCTCCAGAAATCCGAATCCACCCAAATTTCGTGAATCCGGGTGAATCCGAGTCACGGTTCTGATCTCCTGAGGAGATCTGGGTAAATCCGGGTCGCAGTTCTGATCTTTTTGCGGTTCGGAATTCGGATTTTAAATCCGAATTTCGGGTTTTGGTTTGCATACATTACATGATTTTAGCTGTTTTTAAAACTTTATATATATATATATATATTAGGGGTGTGCACCGGCCACTTTTCGTGTTTTGTGTTTTGGTTTTGGATCTGGATCTTTCTTCGTGTTTTGGATCTGGATTGGTTTTGCCAAAACCACCCTTCCGTGTTTTGGGTTCTGGGTTTTGTGTTTTGGATCTGTATTTTTTTTTAAAAAAGCATAAAAACAGCTAAAATCACAGAATTTGTTGGTTTCTCTGCTCCTATGCTATTATTAACCTCAATAACCTTAATTTCCACTCATTTCCAGTCTATTCTGAACACCTCACACCTCACAATAGTGTTTTCATGTCCAAAAGGTTGCACCGAGGTAGCTGGATGACTATGCTAAGCGACACGAGTGGGCGGCACAAACACGTGACCCATCTAGGAGTGACACTGCAGTGGCAGACAGGATGGCAGTTAGAAAAACTAGGCCCCAAACTGTACATAATGCAAAGAAAAAAAAGAAGTGCAAGATGGAATTGTCCTTGGGCCCTCCCACCCACCCTTATGTTGTATAAACAGGACATGCACACTTTAACAAATCAATCATTTCAGCGCCAGGGTCTGCCACACAACTGTGGCTGAAATGATTGGTTCGTTTGGGCCCCCACAAAACAAGCTGGCAATTAATGTGTCCCTGCACAAACTGGCTCTACGGAGGCAAGATGTCATCCTCATCCTCCTCATCCACCGATTCCTCACCCTCTTCAGTGTGTACATCCTCATCCTCACAGAGTATTAATTCGGCCCTGCTGGAACCACAGGTCCCTCTGTACGTTCTGGAGGCTGGTCTCCCTGGAAGAGTTGATAATTCATTTTATGAACATCATCTTCTCCACATTTTGTGGAAGCAACCTCCTACGCCTTTCGCTGACAAGGTTCCCGGCTGCACTAAACACTCTTTCGGAGTACACACTGGAGGGGGGGCAACTCAGGTAAAATAGAGCCAGTTTGTACAGGGACCTCCAAATTGCTTCTTTTTCCTGCCAGTACAGGTACGGACTGTCTGACATGCCTACTTGGATGCTGTCACCGATGTAATCCTTTAACAGACAGACGCACGCTTGTCGCTGCTGCTTTGAGGATTCAAGTGCGGCTACAGCCCACACAATTCACAAAGACAGAAAAAAAAAAGAATATTTTTATTGTTTGTGGAGCACACTTTGAGGGTTACACCACCCTTTAACAGACAGACGCACGCTTGTCGCTGCTGCTTTGAGGATGCAAGTGCGGCTACAGCCCACACAATTCACAAAGACAGAAAAAAGAAGAAGAATATTTTAATTGTTTGTGTAGAACACTTTGAGGTGTCACCACCCTTTAACAGACAGACGCACGCTTGTCGCTGCTGCTTTAAGGATGCAGGTGCGGCTACAGCCCACACATTTCACAAAGACCGAAAAAAAAAGAACAATATTTTAATTGTTTGTGTAGAACACTTTGAGGGTGTCACCACCCTTTAACAGACAGACGCACGTTTGTCGCTGCTGCTTTAAGGATGCAGGTGCGGCTACAGCCCACACATTTCACAAAGACAGAAAAAAGAACAATATTTTAATTGTTTGTGTAGCACACTTTGAGGGTGTCACCACCCTTTAACAGACAGACGCACGCTTGTCGCTGCTGCTTTAAGGATGCAGGTGCGGCTACAGCCCACACAATTCACAAAGACAGAAAAAAGAACAATATTTTAATTGTTTGTGTAGCACACTTTGAGGGTGTCACCACCCTTTAACAGACAGACGCACGCTTGTCGCTGCTGCTTTGAGGATGCAGGTGGAATCTAGACGGGATTTGGAACCGAGGACACACTACCTCCATCAATTGTCTAAATCCCACTGCACTAATGTCGGATACCGGACGCACGTCTAACACCAACATAGCAGTCAAGGCCTCAGTTATACGTTTTGCTTCAGGATGACTGCTGTCGTACTTCATCCTCATCGCTAGGGACTGTTGGAGGGTCAATTGTTTAGTAAAAGTAGTGATGTTCCTACTTCCTCTCTGGGATGATGAACAACTCCCAGCAGCAGCAACAGCACTAGGAGGAAGAGGTTCTTGATCTTTCCCTATTTTATTTTTATCGGAGAAAGTTTGGTCCTCCATTTATGTTATATTGATATATATACGTGCTGCTAAAGCGCACACAAACACAGAAAATATTATTTTATTTTTGCTGGAGAGTAGTGCACTTTGTGGGTTACACCACCCTTTAAGAAATGAGCCAGCCGGCTCTTTACTTATGGGACACAGGCGCACGCTTGGCGCTGCTCCTTTGTTGATGCACGTGCAACCACAGTGCACACAATTCACAAACACAGAAAATAATTTTTTTTTTGGTTTGGACTGGAGTGTACTTTTGGGGGTTACAGCACCCTTAACGGTCAAGCCAGCCGGCCCTTTACTTATGACACAGGCGCACGCTTGGCACTACTTTGTTGATGCACGTGCGGCTACTGCACACACAATTCACAAACACAGAAAATATTTTTTTTTTAGGTTTGGACTGGAGTGTACTTTCGGGGGTTACAGCACCCTTAACGGTCAAGCCAGCCGGCCCTTTACTTATGACACAGGCGCACGCTTGGCACTACTTTGTTGATGCACGTGCGGCTACTGCGCACACAATTCACAAACACAGAAAATAATTTTTTTTTGGTTTGGACTGGAGTGTACTTTCGGGGGTTACAGCACCCTTTAACGGTCAAGCCAGCCGGCCCTTTACTTATGACACAGGCGCACGCTTGGCACTACTTTGTTGATGCACGTGCGGCTACTGCGCACACAATTCACAAACACAGAAAATAATTTTTTTTTAGGTTTGGACTGGAGTGTACTTTCGGGGGTTACAGCACCCTTAACGGTCAAGCCAGCCGGCCCTTTACTTATGACACAGGCGCACGTTTGGCACTACTTTGTTGATGCACGTGCGGCTACTGCGCACACAATTCACAAACACAGAAAATAATTTTTTTTTTGGTTTGGACTGGAGTGTACTTTCGGGGGTTACAGCACCCTTTAACGGTCAAGCCAGCCGGCCCTTTACTTATGACACAGGCGCACGCTTGGCACTACTTTGTTGATGCACGTGCGGCTACTGCGCACACAATTCACAAACACAGAAAATATATTATTTTTTTAGCACTTGGGGGGAGCACCCCTGATGGACAGAGCACCCCCTGGACAACACTACAGCACTCCTTTAGGACTGGGACACTGCACAGGACTTTGGAGTGGACACAGCCCCTATGGAGAACTGACTGCACAACACAGTCCAGCCAGCCCCTATGGACTTTGAAGTAGTGGACACAGCCCCTATTAACAACAGCAGCACAGCACAACACAGCCAGCCCCTATGGACTTTGAAGTAGTGGACAACAGCAGCACTACACTACACTACACTACACAGCCCTAACTCCCACCCTCCCTCTTCACTGTCCACAGCCGAGTGAGAAAATGGCGCCGACGCGGGTACCTTTATATAGGATCCAAAACCCGCGAGACTCGGAAGGCGGGATGATGACGTTTTGCCTCGATTTCAGATCCGAGTCAGGCGGGAAAAGTCGAGCCTGACTCGGATCGGACTCGGATCGGGGGGGCTCGGGGGGGTTCGGATTTCAGAAATCCGAACCCGCTCACCCCTAATATATATATATATTTTTTTAAAATCCAGATCCAAAACCAAAACACTTAAGGGTGGTTTTGCAAAATTGAATCCAGATCCAAAACCTTGAAGGAGACATAGATCCAAAACCAAAACACGGGGGTCGGCGCACATCCCTAGTAACTATAAACAGCTGTATTATAGCCAGATTACTGCAGACTGAGATAAAACTGTCAGAGACTGACACATACTCTTACTGTGTAAACTACTCCTTCAAGGATATATTACTACATCATCGTATCCTGCAGTTAAGCTTATATTAATCGGATTACCTTTTGGGAGTGGAAGCAACCAATTGAGTCAATTTGAGTAATTGCTCTTTGTGTAGACTTCAAAAAGTAGATATTCCTACTATAAATCATACAGCCTTGTATTTGATGTTAGATGGTAAGCAAATGTTAGAGGTTACAATATAGGTTCTTCAGATTAGTCTATAACTTATTATTTCTTATACTGCTTATATAATATCCTAAGGTATTTATTATTATTCTGTAGGGGAATTATTGCTACTATTTGTGATACAAGAAGTGTAATTTAATGTGCATTGTGATAATTGAAGGTCTAATATATCTACTAGAATATTATATAAAATGAAGTTTAAAAACTACCTAATTGTTTAATTACTTACCTTTAAATCTGTTGGTGGTCGAGTATGCTAGGCAAGGTTCTGTAAAGATAGAAGAAACCGAAAAGTTTACATTAACTATAAAGAAGGTAAAGAATATTTGACATTAATATTGAAACTCTCTACACATTGGGTCTACCCAAGCAGACTCATATTCTAACCAAGTATAGTACATAAAGCTTGGGTGGAGGCACTGCATCTGTTCACCGCTACATAAATAAGGGGTTACGTAAATATTAAATAGACTCTGGTTGCTATGGTCAATATCTCTACTTCTAAAAACCTGCACTTTAGTACACATACCCCCTAGAGCTGATTGAAAATCTCTTTCAACTGCCAGAAGGCGTTATGTTGGGACTCTGGGCCTGATTCAGAAATGGTTGCAAATGCTTTTGTGACTGCGATTCTGTATGCAGCGGACCTGTGGAAATATGCTAATAACTTAGCTGATGTCTTGTGCACCAAGACGCCCACCTTTGGCATCTGACATCTGCTGCTTACATACAAAAGCGGGAACATCGCACATAAAACTTCTAAGTAAGCCTATGCTGTCTCAGACAGAGCGGCTCTCCTAAAATGCTGGGGCCTCTGCAGCTGTGAACGAATTCAGAGAGCCTCACTAGTGACTGCCCAGAAAATGGTCCTGACACACCAGCATTTTTCTACCTCCCCCAAACGCTAACCACCTGTCACTCACTTTGCAAATAAATCCTTTCCGCATCTGCAGTCGCTAATCCATCACCGAGTGTGCACAATGCGGCTTTGGGGCATGTGCAATGCAAGATATTGCTCCACTGCGTGCGACATTGACCTCACGTCCATCCCTGAATCACGTCATCTGGCAATGAAAATGGATTACATTTATGAGTTAAAAAGGTTGAATGATTTTGAAGATCCCCGTTATAAGGCAGCTGTAATAAATTGAAAGTGAATGTCCCAAAATTGACATCTTGAGGCTCTGGTCAACTTTGAATTGCCTGCATCTGGACCTTATCTTAATTTATTCCTCCTGCAGAAATTATAGGACACAAAAATTCAATGCTTTCTGTTTCAGAAGTTACATTTCTCCCATTTAGTGTAAAGGCCATGGGTTCTAAATCTTTCCTTAACTCCAAGAACATGCACTCAGTATTGCTCTGAATTCTGGATTCAAATGAAAATGGTGTCTATAGATTACAATTAATTCATCTAAAATGTCTCAATACTATACATCATTCACAAAATGCTAAACGTCACTGGTGCATTGACAAATCCAAAATGTCCAAAGTGGCCATATCTTGTCCTAAAAGGGGCTTTCAACTCATCCCCAGCTGAATTCCAGATCAAAATATATGCTCTTATCAAATCAAGTTTAGTAAATACTCGGGCTCCTTGTAGATGTTTAAAACGTTCTGGGATAAGTTATGGTGGAGAACTATTTCTAGTGGTTACCACATTGAGATCTCTATAAACTACAGTACGTACGCAGAGTTGTAAACCTCCATCGTTCTGACTCACAAAAAATTATGCAATTCCGGAGGGAGATATTTATGGATGAATACATTTGAAAGGAATTTGAGCACTAGGAAAGGGGATGTAATCAAATCAGGAAAAGAAAAGAATTAGGCAAAAAGAGTACATAGACGAACTTCAGTTTCAATACACGATTTAAAGCAAGTTGTAAACATAAAATGAAGACTTTAGCTCTTTCAATCAATTGCTGGATATAACTGTGGCCTTCTAATAACTGGCGGAAACTTTGGAGAATGAACAATGTCAAGTATAATAGTTTCATCGAGATGTTGTACAATCTGAATTAATATTGGTTGCATCTCTTTACTCGCTGGACCCAATGCGATAGGTGATCTATTCATTTTTTCTAGGAGTATATTCATCTTATTATAATTTGCAGGCACCGAGCAACTTTGAACTAACCCCTTATCGGTTTCATTTCCTATGGACCCTTAATAAATCAGAGTGAGTGTAGAGATTGTGGTGTGCTAAAACAGTATTTTAAGTGGTAAGGAAATATAGCAGGCAGGCAGACATGTTATATGCTTTGTAGTTTATGATATTAATGTCAATTGATTTTGAGGTCAATGACTGGATTGATCCAACTCTGTCCTATTCATGGAGTTGGGGTCCTGGTGTTTCCTGACAACTTAATTCCTTTATTTGTAGATGGACACCAGGCTAGAAAGTCAGTAAGACTGGCACAATGTAGACACAAATGTGCCTCCCTGCAGTGTTGTGGTTCCTTTGTACTTCACTCTATCATAAAAGAAACATAAAATAAAAATAAAAAAAAACATTCACTGTGCAGTAGCAAAGGGTAATAATCTACGGATACATGTGCTTCCCTGTAGAACCATATCTCAGGTACCCATATAATGACTATTGGGAATTCAAAGGAACTGTTCTGTAGTCGCTGTATAATTTATGTGACAAGGAAGTAGCAAGAAGAAGCTAATTATGAGAAATGTTGATAATAGCTAAATAGTTGATATCATGTGTTTTTGGATTTATATCTTACCTAGATGTTTTCTCCGGCACTGCCTGGGTTTCGCTCTCTCTCTCTTCCCCCGCTTACTCCATCTTTCACTTCAACATCTGTCTATTTTTTTTTATCAGCACTATGGAGATGTGTGTTGTGCCGAAACTCTCTGGAAGTGACATCACTGACACAGGTGGCAGAGGTCAGAGTTCACCCAATCAATTTGATCACTTTTCAGCTTTACCATAATAGATACCATTGTGGTGACAAACTGTTTTAACCACAACATATAAAAATGATTGTGTATAAATAAAATATATCATAAACAATAATATATAAAAAGTGTTCATGTAGATCAATGGTGGATCTTTAATGAAATCTGGGATGATGTCCTAACTCCTAAATGGTACTTATTACTATTTGAGCGGCAAATGTTTACAACTTACCTTTTATGAACTTTGTACTTCTGTAATCTTGTGCAAAGATCTGATTGACAACAGTGGACTAGAAATATAGATATTCACCACATTACAGCATTGTACTTGACAGATAAAGCCCAGAAATTTCTTGTTTCTTATCCATCTAAATGGTATCGGGAGTGATGGACACAGTTACATCAAAAGAACAGATAAGCTATAAGCTATAAACTGTTTTCTTATGGTACACAAACTTCATTACTGAGCACGGAGCATGCGGCAAGGCATAATTCACTAACCCTACCCCCTACCCTATATTCCATTAGTATTAAACTATTGCTGTTGATATTTTTTCTTTTATATATTTATACTATTACCACTGGATACTATCTCTAAGTCCATGGTCTGACATAGAGAGGACCACAAAGACAACTATAAATACAGCAAAGGGCAGTTGACTCACAGATCAGCATCAAATTATATATTTATGCTACACAATCAAGATATATTCCAAGATCTATATAGACAAGAATGAGGGATACCACAAACACACTTAAATGGTAGTTATATATGCTGGGTGCTATGTCCCAATGATAAATAAACAATTCAGCTTGCAACAAGCTAAAAGAAGATAAGCACACCACCACTTGAATAATTAAATAAAGTGTATTAATAAAAAAGCAGCCATAATAATCCAAAAAGCAGCATCAAATCCAGTTCAGCAATATACAAGCAATGTACTTATCTCAGCCATATGCTGAAGTAAAAGGTAATTCTGTAATCCCAGAGGGGAAAAAAATAAACAGCCCAATATAACAAACGTCTCTGGGCTTCTCAGAGCCCTGTCATCAGGGTGCAGATATTCATACTGACGACAGGGCTCTGAGAAGCCAAGAAAAATTGTTTGTATGTGGTCTAAATAGATTTTTATAAACCCGAAAGTGTTGTGCTGTTTTTTTTTCTGCATTTGCAAATTTAACTTTGAATTGTGTTCATTGTTTGCAAGGGTACCCAGGTGGTAGCACTCGGCCACCAAGGATATCAGACATAAAATGCCTAGAAAAGCACCTGACACAAGTTAACATAAATGAGCTAACACTGGGGTGCATGACAAGATGTGATCACAAAAAGATGCATTAAAAATAAGTTAACAAAAGGCATTGATCCACTACACTCGCCACTCCTAGATCTGGGACACATGTGGTATGTTAGCACATTGTTTAAACAAAAATTGCAGAAGCTCTATACTCACCATAATAAAAAATGGGGACTTGTTAGGGCACTGCACAGAGGAACATAGTTTCCATTAATAATAATTTTACTATTGCCCTGTTGATCACTATATATACAGTATATGAAATGGTGCTGGTTGGAAGGTTTTGTCATTAGCATGTAACTCAAACTCAGGAGACCAGCAGGGTTTTATTAAGATGTACTGTACATTCAATTATGGAATCCTGTCAGCAGGAATTACCTGGACAGGACATGGGTAAACAAAGCCTTTCTTCTACGACTGCATATAAATGAGATGAGGATACTTACACGACTATTAACACAGCTGGGGGTAAACAAAGAGCCGTTTAACCACCATGTGTGACTGCACATAAGCAGAGATCCAAGCCTCACCAAATTGTATCTACTGTTGAAGTTAAATTTCTATTTCTATAATATCCAGGAGTTCCCAAAAGCCTACAAATATACTTGAAGTCTATATGCAGGTTAGGTGGGAGTTGGGAATCAATAGGATATATGGGTTGTCAGAAATGAGGTATCTAACCAATCACAAATCACAACAATGTCATATTTACATACATTTAATATCTTAAATAATAGAGATTAATGTGAACGGTATATTTCATGTAGCTATCACACAGGGGACATTACATATAGTAATTTGTACTTAAATTAAAAATTATGCAGTATGGACTCTGATTTAATTAACTGGTCAGACAGTCATCAGAGAACTTACTAGAAGGGGAGAACAGGTGATAAAAGGTATGGAAGTCTTTTGTTCTATATCAGACTTTGGAGATCAATTGAGAGACTGCACCTTAATTATCTCAGCTGTGCCCCCAGCACAGAATAAGCTGTGTGTTACATTTTGTAAGATTTTCCCTTTTTATTTAATATTGCAACACATTGCTCTATGTAATCTGTACCCCTTTTTCTTTATATTATTTCTGTAACTAAGCATTGTTCTTCCTAAAGTGTCCCTTTATTATCTCATTTTCATATATGCTCCAGAAACCAGTCTTTGAGGAAACTAGGTTGCTTAGGTTATGCTATAACTGTTTTTGATTGCTAGAAGTAGGGGAAGACCAGCTACTCTGGTATATTGTGTCGCTGAGTCTGCACAATTAAGATAGAATGTTAGAGGACCTGTGACTCCTTTGTTTACCATAGGTGGTGGCAGTAAAGATAGGTGTATGGTACAATGGGCGCCTCTGACTATAGTCAGAGTGCATACTCAGGGCTACCTACTGGGGTCCCTGACAATATAGATGAATCATTTCTAGCATTGTTAAGAAATTACATGTAACTACCGCTTTTCCTTTTATTGCTATATTATTTAAGAGGGAATGCCACAATTAATAATGTGTAAATCATTATAATTTTTTTTTTATAATTCAACAAGCTCTTGTCTTCTTTATGTGTGGTATATATAAACCCAGTCAAATGGATTAAAGTAATAAAAATATAGTAAAACAGGAGCTGTTTGGAGTTCTTGAGCACATGTGTTGAGAAAACTAACTTTAAATCTTTTCACCTGATTTGCAAAACAAAAATTGTAATGCTAACAAAAGGACAGGAACCTACGCTGCTCAATGTACCATGAGCAGAAAAGGTAAATGGCAAAGCCTGTAATGGTTTATAGGCTATTATACTATTCATTTGAATCGTACATATTTTTGTTTAATGCTAATTGTAAAACTATTTTAATGGGCTGATGATGGAAAAATAGGCACATTACAAAGGTTATTTTTATATAGCATTTAATGACCACACATTATATTGCAGAAGGATTGGTAACAAGTTTAAGCTTTCAGACATTTTTTATTTGATCTAGTATTTCCCTATTACGATATCGGAGTCAAAGCGGTCTCTAATTTGTATAAACAAAGTAGCACTGAAATGTACTAAGGGAATAAAAAAATCAATATTTGTCATACACCTCTGAAGGAATTAGTACATTAATGCAATAAATAGCACTATATCAGAACAGACAATGCATCTATATATAGTATTATATCCATCAGTGCATAAGATCACATTTCTTACTAGGTTTCTGGTCTTGCTGAAACAGCATTTTCAAATAACACAAGTCCTTAATCACATCCCATGCATTATTTTGTCTTCTAGAATGTGTTCCATTATACTTGGCTTTACTTAATGTCCCAGTAGTAATATTTCCATATTTAAGCATGGAATAACCTTTATAAATTACCAATAATGTTCTTACCATCGCCATTCCCCAAAATTAGGCTAATTATTTTTTTTGCAACTCTGGTCATAAACTTGATTCCTAACATTAATTATGCAGAGACAGTTTGCAGATCTGTGGGTAATTTAGACTTTCTTTCCATGTTATAGTTGGTTTATGATTAATTATTTCAGAGATTAATTGCCCGAGGTGCGCTAATATGACAGCGAATAATCTTGCTTGTCTTTCTACTCCCTCGTGCATCAGGAAAGGGGGTTTAACCATTAATATGGAACATAGCAATTCCACTTTTGGCATTTCCAGACCGTGACAAACTACAACATTATCTTTATACTGGTTAATAATGGAATATATATCATTTTGACGCAAATCACAGTACACATTGGGTATGAAGTACAGTATAAAGTTTTTTTAGAAGGTGGTAAGTGAACCTGTTTTCTCTAAAGTGACATAAGTACCTATAAAATATTAAATAGAATTTTGTGTAATTAACTGAAGCTTTAAAAAACAAAGGTATTAGTTTCTCACATCATCACTAACAAAGGGACCCGGCCACCCTTCATTCTGCCCCATCCTGCCCCCTCCCAACACTGTCCCATCTTCAGAAATGATAAATACTAGCGCACCCAAATAGTTTAGCTGCTTCTATATTAACTATTTTGCAATAGAAAAAGAGTATATTTTGGTAGGAGAAGCGCTTGTGAATTGGTATATTCAAGTGTGTCCTGGAACCACTTGCAAATAAATCAAAATAATAAAAATCATCAAAATAATATTAATAACAAAAAATGGAACACAAATACAAAAACAAAAATAAAATAAATAAATAAACTTGAAAGTAAATAGATAGAAATAAAATAAGGGTGATAATGAAATGAATTAATAATAATATTTAATATAGTGTAGGAATGATGCGGTATATGTTTATACTCTCTTTTGATGGGTATAATAGGTGCCCGCTGCTGTGGTGCAGTGCCCGCGGGTGACTTTCCCTATCTTACCCTGAGACGTGGAGTGGATTTCCAGGGCACATTTGAATATACCAATTCACTGTCCCATCTTGTCTTGGCTGTATACCTTCCCCTATTCCTGCTGCACAATGGTCTTCTGTCCTCTCCATTTGTTACTATGGAATGCAGTCGATACATAAAACAGTACAAAAAAAGAAATAAAAAATGACCCCACCTTGTGCAGGGATATGTGCAGTGTAAACTCTGGCACTGTACCAGCGCATACTGCCTATGCACATATTTCTGGTAAAATGGCACTGGCGCCATTTTCCCAGTGATTTCTCTATTGTGCATCAGTCAATTTATGAGATAGTGGAGCAATTTCTTCAGTGGTGGTGGCAAGGTAAATATAGTCAATGAGTGCAGGATGGGCAGTGTGGAATGCCCTGGACCAAGGGTCCTGTGTACACAGCACACCCTGCTCACAATTATAGATGTGCCACTGACTTGGCAATCATGTCACTGCCAATAGTCTGAGGAGCTGATGGGATGGTGAGTCACTTCTGAAGGGTACACCCAGGGCTTGCACTAGCCCTGTTTAGGCCTCTTACTCACTGGCATTAAAATTCTGTGTCTGACTTGCGTCTTCAGTTTAAGTTTAAAGCATCAACCTGCCAACTACAAGCTGCCAGTTGACTCTTTGCTTTAATCATGTGGTGGTGATTACATAGGATTACAAATGATAAAGTCTGGAAATATTATTCACCATTCGCTCCAGCCCTGCCCTGACAAGTATGGGGTTAGTTTCTACTATGGCTACTTCTAGTCTCCCTATTTTTGTGGGGTCAGCCCAGGCTTTCTAGGGCTAGGGTTTGTTAAGAATTTTTGTTGGTGACTAAGAGGGAGCAAGTTTTCCAATATATAATTTAATTACCTTTTACCTTTCATTTAAATGGCTTACTCATTTCATAGCAGTTTCTACATGCAGACACTGAAGCCCATTGAAATGCATGGCAAATGTTGGCATTCTGGACTCATTCACATGCGCATTGTGATCATGCATGACCTTTGACACAAACCCAATACCAGTGGATGAGACCTCAAGTTAAACATATTGTTAAAAGCCTTATATTTGTACATAGGTTTTCATGCTTAAAATGTAGCTTTATTTCAATATATGTCTTCCAAGAATATTTTAATTTTTTGTTGTTTTTTGTTGTTGTTGTTTATGCTATTGTTTTATTCAGTCGTCTTGTTGGGGTTGTAAGTATTGTGCTTTACCTTAGCTTGTTTTTGATAGCAACTCTAGAATCTACTGTACTTGAGCCTTTTATTTGTTTACCTTCCAATCATTATAAAAACTGTAATGGTAAGTCTAAACTGTTATTATCGTCAGCGCTGTGGGTTATTTCCTTAGGAATAATAAAATATTAATGTCAATCCGCAAAAGTTTTTTTTTTTTTTTTTTTAGATAAAAAAAGACTTCTGATATTTCTTACAGCAATAGTGGGGGCATTAAATTTTCATGGATCATTAATTTTTAATAGATTCTGTTCACCAGGAATGCACAGTATGTAATGCCATATACTGTAGGTTGTCTGATTTTCACAATGCAGTATACTGTAATATGAAGTATAATAAATTTGATACATTTTGTGATCTTATTTCATTTTACTGTAGTGAAGCAACAAAGATATGTTCTTATTTAAGAGGATATGACTGCATTGGGTGGAAGATTCAGAGACACAACACGGCACAGACACAGCATTCTAGGCTTCTAGCTTTATGTTCTACCTGAGCTATGTTCCTGCAGCTGAATGCTTGATAAAAAAAGATCATTGATACTTACAGTAAGCACTTTGTTAGTATACACTAACACTTCCAAATGGTTGATGGACCAAGAACATAGCTTGTTCTGTTCTTGGGCTGTGGAGCATTTGGAAAGTGTCAGTGTATACTGACAGTGTGTTTCCTGTATGGTTCAACTATCCCTGTTCTAATAGCCAATCAAGCTGTGGTGAGCACAGCCCAGATGGAATGAATACCAAACACACATAGCAATAGTCTGTTTGTTTGAGTCGTATAACCTTTAACAAATCTCCCATGAGGCCAAACAGTACAGACACTTTTGATAAATTATACCCTGCAAGATAAACGATCCGACAAATGTGCTGTAACGATATTTAGTTTTGTCATTGCTTGGTTTATTAAATATAGCATGATTCACGTGTAGTGTTTTAGGGCTCTGTTTATCATTCTTATTTTTACCTGCGGTACTTACAGTAGCATTCTTCATTGTAGCATAGCTCTGCGATACAGAACCAAGTAGCGTAGTATTTCACAATATTACCCCGCTGAAGAGGTGGTGCGTTTTTTCCTATTGCATCCGGAAGAGCTGATTGAGAACCTCTTCGACCCATTTCTTAAATGTTAATGCCTAGTGTTCTGCCCTCACTATAATCTCCTCTGTGTAAAATGAGACAGACAGCATAACCACTCCTATTTTTCAATAATCCCATCTAGATGTGAAGAGCTGCAGAATGATGTTTATTGTAGTAGTAAGAGAAATTGATGGAACAACTGAAATAAAGCATAATGAAATGCTATTACAACATGAATGATATAATGCAAACATTTAATACACGATTGAATACTAAGGGGCATATTTATCACAATAGGTATCTCAGTTGTGATACGATAATTTTGAGTACATTTGTAATGCGATATTTGCAAATCTACTGTAACTGTATTATAATTTGCATCTTGGGACTGAGCTGTGCTCCTACCTCTTCTATGCCCCACCCCTCCAGATATTATGTGCTGCTGCCTGGCTCCCAACCTCCTCTTCTGCCCTTCTCCCATCTGTAATAGAAAATAATTAAATAAAATGTACCTGCACACAAGGATTGGTAATCAGTGAGCTCCTTCTGTGACCCGGTCAGCTGATCTGTATGGTCAGCTGAGATGCGGGCCGGGACTTTAACTGCACCTCAGCTGACCGTACAGGTCAGCTGACCGGGTGACAGAAGGAGCTCTCTGATTACCAATCCCTGGTTGCAAGTACGTTTTATTTTATTTGTTTTCTATTATAACTGTTTATTTTCTCTCTGATCAGCCTGTAGTCTATTAGACACACAGACTGATCACAGAAGCCAGCTCCAGACTCTACTCTGCATGTGAGGATGCAAGAAGGACAGAGAGCAGGAATAGGAGAAAAGGAGCAAAGAAGTCTCCCCCTGGTACTATTTTACAATTTGCATTTAATGAATCTGAAACAAATCGCATTTCCCATTAAAGGTATGGGAAATGCGATCAGCATACTAAAAATATGCAAATTTTAGGGCATGGAGGAGAATTTTTCAAATTATCCTCCAAATGCTCTTTGATACATTTAAGTGATACTAAAATAATGTTGAAAGGGTGTGAAAACACCCATTTTCACATAATTTTAGTAAATTTTTTTAAATAAAAATGCTCCTGTGAGAAGATCTAACATTGATGTTGTGCTGAGGGGAGAAATATACTGCACCACTTTGCTGAGACATATGAGATCTAAGATGGAATATGCACTATGACCTACTGTTCTGATCACCAGAAAGTTACCATGTAAGACCTATAGAGTCGTACTGGCAAGATCTTCTGCCAATAACAGCCACCCTGGTTGTTCCCTTAGAGCTAGTTGCACTAACCGGTACTTAGGTTGCCACCTGGTCTTAAACTCGGAACAGTAGAGGCTTACACAACTATTCTAGTGATCAATAGGTGTCCAGCGGCTGATGGTTCTTTAGGCAAGGACTGGTCATGGCTATGGTTGCAGTGCAGGCAATATCGCAGAGACATGACCCGGATGACAATAGTGTGACTTACATGGCTGAGGTGTGGCTTTGGGAGCCGAGGTGCTACTTTGATGGTCGAGGTGCAACCTTAGGGGCTGGGGTGCAGCCCTGAGGGCCAAGGTGCGGCTTTGGAAGCTGAGGTGTGGCCTTGAGGGCTAAAGTGTGGCTTTGGGAGCCAAGGTGCGGCCTTGAGGGCCGAGCAGGGACATGCAGTCAGGGTAGGCAGGGGAGGATGAGCCTCCCCTGTCAAACTCCTGAGATTTGATATAAAAATTATTAGAATTATACAAAGAAGATATTTATAACTTATAAGCATCTTTTTTCTTTATTGTAATAATTTTTATAGTTAACACTCACCAGCTTTGTGGAGTTCTCGGGGACTGCAGGTAGATTAGAGATGAGGCAGAAACAGCTCAGCCTTGCTTCTGTATAGTCCTACACTGCTTGCAGAGCTGGGGGCATGGCTACACCACGGGCAGTAAGCTGCACAGAAAGAGAGCTAATATAGGCATGCCTCTGTGTATGGGGAGCGTGCCTTGACCACTTGATGGACACCTTGGATTCATCATCTGACCAGGAAGTGCCCTGCAGTGTTTAGAGATCAGAGCTGTCAGCAGCAGCAAGAGAAGACACAGTGATGCAGGTAGGAGAATCAATGGATACTGAAGCTTGTGTAGTGATGGGAGAGTTACAGTGAGTAGGGGGTGAGACAGGCTCACAGCAATCAGACCCATTTCCATGTGTTCCACTACAGCCATTGACCTCACCGCATGTCACTGGGGCCGAGGTGCGGGCTTAAGGACCGAAGTGCGGCTTTGGGAGCCGAGGTGCGGCCTTGAGGGCCATGGCCCGGCCTTGGGGCCTGAGATGTGAGCTCAGGTGGATTCTGTGAGGTGAGGCTACCGTTGGAGTCGCTGCTGCAAGTGGTAATGGCAGCGAATACTAGAGCAGGCGGTGATTCAGCAGGAATTCTGACAGTACAGAAGGGAACCAAGGTTTACACTCTAAGGGTAAACTATAACCAGCAAGGTGGTCCAGCAAACTAATAAAAGATCCTCCACCAATGACATGCAGGTACAGGAGATTGATTGATGGCTGGCAGCTGGGATGCTGCAGGTCTATCCGGCAGTCCCAGCAGTACCTGTAGCAGCCCGCCATCTTGGTCTCCAAGTAACTGCAAGCACCATCCCAGTTCGGTGTCCACATTGCCTGGCAACCGGAGAGGCTGTCAGACCCTGCGGCCGAATGATGCGGTGTCCCAGAAGATGGGCGACAGTAGGAACACGCAAAGACAACAAGCTGTGACGGTGGCTTGTGACACCTACCCAGAGTACACTGGAAAGCTACTACAGGAGCCTGAGAAGATCAGAATTAATTGATATCAGGATGACTACTAGGTACAGCTTACACAGAAATAAATGCATATCACAAAAACTTATGCTGAAGGCATGACCGCTATTCTGCACATGTGCAAGCTGAAGAGGCTTGTTGTGGTTTAATAAATGGAGTCTACATCACAGTTCCCATAACAGGTTATGGGGCTGCATTGCAATGCGCGGAGAGAGAGTGAGCACAGGAGAAACCTATAATTTCTCTGATTTACCACTTCTTCAATAAAGTAAAACACTGATGATCCCTGTTTTCATCAAAAAGGGGTTATCAGTCCTTAATAAGTAGACCCGCTTAGTCTAAAATAACACAATTACAATAAGAGGAACTACAGTATGGTGATAATTATAAAACACAAAGCATCCACATTTTCTAAAGCGGATGGAGGTTAGATTATTATGTGATGTCTACACAATTGCATAGTGTGCCTCTTGAGATTTATTAACTTCTTTGCATACCGAGGTCCTCTTCTAGTCTGCCGAGATACATAGTGGTGTATGTGTGCAGGGTTGTCTTAACAGCAGTGTGGGCCCTGGGCAAAGCAATGCACTGGGGCCCCTACCCACCCATTCACAGGAAAAAAATTTGAATGGTCAATAAAATTTAATTCTCCTGCATGCCCAACAGACCTTCCACACATGCAGGGAGACTCTGTCTGACTGATCTAAAAGCCAGCGGATGAAGTGAAACTGGGACTGAGGTGAGTACTCATCACCGGGGGATGGGGGGGAGGTTAGATCAGAATACAGTGCACTGGTGGCCGGCTTAAAATATCACAAATTTACCACCTGGGGCGGGTTGGCGGGCCCCTACAAGCTTTGGGCCCTTGGGCAACTGCCCAACAAGCCCAACGGAAGAGAAGGCCCTGTATGTGTGTACATATGTACCGTCGAGAGCTGACAAGGGCCCAGGTACTGGGATGGGGATGGGGTAGCCAAATATGGAAGGCATAGCTAAGCCCCCCCTCCAAAAAATGTGAACAAATCTATTTGTCCCCCTCAGCAGCACTGGAAAGGGGGACAATGTACCCCTCAGCAGCTGACCTGGGCCCAGGTACTCATTATTCTCCTTCTGCGCCCCTGCATACGTACATATTAGGGGAACATACAGTTATTTCTGGAACTACAGATTAGATTTGCAGCTATATACCATTTATTTGACTCCTGTTAGGCAAAATTGATGATTAAAATTTGGTTTATTGTCATTTACTGGGCCCATTTAATTCCTAGCTGACCTCCATTGTACATCTGATTGCTTTGAAAAGTAATAAAGTTGTTCTGTATAAATATATAAGTATACTCGTATATAATTATATATCATTAATAAATGCTGTTAAACCAACACCAAAACCAATTACAAAATCATTATTTTTTAAATTGCCCCATATGATTTATCAGGCAGTATAAACAAATATATCTACATAAAAATTTGGATACATTTTGTTTTAATACATTCTGCGATTGCTTCTCTGATGCAAACTACAATATAAACCACACTGGCCTACACTCCAGGAACATCTGAGAGACTTCTGAAGTTTCGGGGAGCCCCATGGACTCTTTGGTGAGTAGGTCACCTTCCCGTATACTATACTAGGCTTTATTCAGAGATGTACACAAACTTGATGGTTTACGTACATATCCAATGTTTGGTGATTGGCACATGAGCAGACCTGTGTCTGCGTCGATAGTCACAGTACCCCGTAAGCTGCAGCATGATTGACATGCTGCAACCGTTTGAGGGTGGGGAAGGGGTGGCGATGACCAGCGTTGCAAAAAACAGGGTCATGTAGGCCTTGGACGCAGCTTCACAGGCCCCGTAGATGTGAAATACACAGCCATCCTGAGTTGAAGTACAGATTTAGGGCCTGATTCATTACGGATCGCAACTGTGAATGCAATAGCCATTACGCACGCAGTCTCACTGCGAAGAGATGCTAAGTCATTGCGATCGCTATGCCATCGCAGCACTACATAAAGACGCCCACCATACCTTACACACATCCATAATGATTAGCAAGACTGCAAAACCATCGGTACCATCGAGTACAAACTCAGCCTCACGCACACTTGCACAAGCTCTGACCTTACTCAGGAATTGCTAACGCAGTCCCGATCACAATGGCTGGACTGCGCACTGCGATGCATACGCATGCGCAGAACACAACAATCGACCCATTGCGTGCGTAATCGCAGTTGCGATCCTTGCTGAATCAGACCCTTAGACACATGCAAGCAGAAGTGTATTGGAAATGAATGGGGCATTTCTGGGAGGTAACAGGGGTTGGCTAATTAGATGCACAGAGATATTGAGTTTTATGGGAGCTTTGCGGGCGTGTTGCTGATAGTGGGAATGACTTTGTAGGTGTATTAGCATCAACAGGAAGATGTACTATGCCTTGGAGAGAGATAAAGTACCAACTGATCAGCTCCTAACTGTCACTTTACAGGCTGTGTTTGAAAAGTGACATTTAGGAGCTGATTGGTTGGCACTTTATCACACTCCACTTTATCACTGTCCAAGGCTTAGTACATCTGCCCCATAGTCACAGACACAACTGCAGCAAACGACACAGAATGCGAAGGACCCTATAGGTGCACTCATGTTTGTATCCTAGTATAAATAATTATCTGTGTATTATTGGAGCACAAACATGCATGATGCACAATTACTAATTTAGAATATATTAAATCACAGTGCCTAGGCAGTATCAATTCTAAATACAGCTCCGTGTGCCAAGGCATTTTATTTGAAGACTGTTCTAGGAATGAACACCCAAGTCATGTTCTAATTATAGGATCAATACCGCTGTACCAAACCAATTATAAGACATCAGTTTAGGAGAGAGGAATGGACACATACATTTACAACAACTACACAAATGCCTATTTGATATATGTTTTATCGCACAAATATGATTCCATGAGTGGGATATGTTTATTTTACATAAAACAGCTAACTGCATAATATGGCAAGTTGTCAAGGATTATTGTGGCCATTTCAGATACTAGGTCAGTAAGCAGCCAGATTATGTGATGACTATATAAATTATTAACAGTGCACTCAGAAAAAAAACAGCCACAACATGTGGTGTACACATTGTAGATCAGAATAGAATCTGGAGATGAATAAACTTTAAGGGAGTGTGAACAGTCGGGACTCGCCATAGTAATACATGCTTATATGTATGCCTATAGATGCATGTATTGAATAAAATTATATTAACTAACAATCTACTCAAATGAATTACAAAGATTGTGCCTGTCCAGACCTACTTAATCTTCTTAAGCTAGACACATACAACGACAAATGAAACAAGCACTGCAAAAAGGAGATTTCAGAAAATCAAAGATGTTGGAAATGTAGCCGATTTTAGATTACATTTACTGTAAATATAGTAAGTTTATGTTTAAGATACTGTAAGAGAACAAATTTCTGAAAAATCTAGAGTGAAATTCAAGCAGTGACTGTTATGTGGCTGGAAAGTATTGGATAACATTTAGTTACAGTGGCATGAATATTTTTTATTAGGGCTGCATTTATCTACAATGTATCACTTCAGTGGCACATATGCCCAGGACTGGATTTGAAGCGTGACCACATAGGGGCAGGCTTAGGATGCAAGGGTGCAGAGAGGAGAGGGAGCAGTTTGTAAGAGGGTCCAACGGGGGCCCAGGTCTGTGCCAGAGTCTTTGCTCTCTAGTACTAGGGGTGAGCGGATTCGGATTTCTGAAATCCGAACCCCCCCGAGCCCCCCCTGATCCGAGGCCGATCCGAGTCAGGCTCGACTTTTCCCGCCTGACTCGGATCTGAAATCGAGGCAAAACGTCATCATCCCGCCTTCCGGGTCTCGTGGGTTTTGGATCCTATATAAGGTACCCGCGTCGGCGCCATTTTCTCACTCGGCTGTGGACAGTGAAGAGGGAGGGTGGGAGTTAGGGCTGGCTGGGCTGTGTAGTGTAGTGTAGTGTTGTAGTGTAGTGTTGTGCTGTGCTGTGCTGCGCTGTGCTACTGTTGTCCATAGGGGCTGTGTCCACTACTTCAAAGTCCATAGGGGCTGGCTGGACTGTGTTGTGCAGTCAGTTGTCCATAGGGGCTGTGTCCACTCCAAAGTCCTGTGCAGTGTCCCAGTCCTAAAGGGGTGCTGTAGTGTTGTCCAGGGGGTGCTCTGTCCGTCAGGGGTGCTCCCCCCAAGTGCTAAAAAAAATATACATTTTTTCTGTGTTTGTGAACTGTGTGCACTGTGGCTGCATGTGAATCAACAAAGGAGCAGCGGCAAGCGTGCGCCTGTGTCCCATAAGTAAAAGGCCGGCTGGCTTGTCCGTTAAAGGGTGCTGTAACCCACCCCCAAAGGGCACTCCAAACAAAATAAAAAAATATATTTTTTTGTGTTTGTGAATTGTGTGCGCAGTAGCCGCACGTGCATCAACAAAGTAGTGCCAAGCGTGCGCCTGTGTCCCATAAGTAAAAGGCCGGCTGACTTGTCCGTTAAAGGGTGCTGTAACCCCCAAAGTACACTCCAAACAAAATAAAAAAATATTTTCTGTGTTTGTGAATTGTGTGCGCAGTAGCCGCACGTGCATCAACAAAGTAGTGCCAAGCGTGCGCCTGTGTCATAAGTAAAGGGCCGGCTGGCTTGACCGTTAAAGGGTGCTGTAACCCCCAAAGTACACTCCAAACAAAATAAAAAAATATTTTCTGTGTTTGTGAATTGTGTGCACTGTGGCTGCACGTGCATCAACAAAGGAGCAGCGCCAAGCGTGCGCCTGTGTCCCATAAGTAAAGAGCCGGCTGGCTCATTTCTTAAAGGGTGGTGTAACCCACAAAGTGCACTACTCTCCAGCAAAAATAAAAAATTATTTTCTGTGTTTGTGTGCGCCTTAGCCGCACGTATATATATCAAATCAATATAACATAAATGGAGGACCAAACTTTCTCCGATAAAAATAAAATAGGGAAAGATCAAGAACCACTTCCTCCTAGTGCTGAAGCTGCTGCCACTAGTCATGACATAGACGATAACATGCCATCAATGTCGTCTGCCAAGGCCGATGCCCAATGTCATAGTAGAGGGCACATACAATCCCAAATGACAAAGTTCAGGAAAATTACCTTAAAAAAAACATTTAAATCATCTGAAGAGAAACGTAAACTTGCCAATATGCCATTTACGACACGGAGTGGCAAGGAACGTCTAAGGTCTTTCCCTATGTTCATGACTAGTGGTTCAGCTTCAGATGACAATGGAAGCCCTCCTCCCGCTAAAAAAATCAAACGAGTTAAGCTGGCAAAAGCACAGCGAAGAACTGTGCGTTCTAAGAAGATATCACAAATCCCCAAGGAGAGTCCAAGTGTGGTGGCGGTTGCGATGCCTGACCTTCCCAGCACTGGACGGGAAGAGGTGGCTCTTTCCACCATTTGCACGCCCCCTGCAAGTGCTGAAAGGAGCACCCACAGTCCACTTGCTTATATTCAAATTGAAGATGTCACTGTTGAAGTACAACAGGATGAGGATACTGGTGTAGCTGGCACTGCGGAGGAAGTTGGCGAGGAGGATTCTGATGGTGATGTGGTTTGTTTAAATCAGGCTCCGGGGGAGACAGTTGTTGTCCGTGGGATGAAAAAGCCCATCACAGTCATGCCTGGGCAGAAGACCAAACATTCCACCTCTTTGGTCTGGCAATATTTCTATCCAAATCCGGACAACAACTGTCTTGCCATATGTACCATATGTAAAGGTGAAATAAGTAGGGGTAGGGACGTTAACCACCTACGAACATCCTCCCTTATACGGCACCTGCAGCGCGTTCATAAAAAGTTACTGTCGGTTTCAGAAACTTTGACTAAGACCGTAAGCAGTCCAGGGACACCTAAATCCCTTTTTCCTGTTTTATCCAAGGAATCGGTGGATGAGGAGGATGAGGACGACATCTTGCCTCCGTAGAGCCAGTTTGTGCAGGGACACATTAATTGCCAGCTTGTTTTGTGGGGGCCCAAACGAACCAATCATTTCAGCCACAGTCATGTGGCAGACCCTGGCGCTGAAATGATTGGTTTGTTAAAGTGTGCATGTCCTGTTTATACAACATAAGGATGGGTGGGAGGGCCCAAGGACAATTCCATCTTGCACATCTTTTTTTTCTTTGCAGTATGTACTGTTTGGGGCCTAGTTTTTCAAACTGCCATCCTGTCTGCCACTGCAGTGTCACTCCTAGATGGGCCACGTGTTTGTGCCGCCCACTCGTGTCACTTAGCATAGTCATCCAGCTACCTTGGTGCAATCTTTTGGCTTAAAAACAATATTGTGAGGTGTGAGGTGTTCAGAATAGACTGGAAATGAGTGGAAATGAAGGTTATTGAGGTTAATAATTGCATAGGAGCAGAAAAACCCACAAATTCTGTGATTTAAGCTGTTTTTATGCTTTTTTTCAAAAAAATACAGATCCAAAACACAAAACCCAGAACCCAAAACACGGAAGGGTGGTTTTGGCAAAACCAATCCAGATCCAAAACACGAAGAAAGATCCAGATCCAAAACCAAAACACGAAAAGTGGCCGGTGCACACCCCTATCTAGTACACATGCACCATCCTCCCGAATGTCACTGAGGAGGGTGGACCCATTTGTCAGAGCCAGGTAAGATGCTGAAGCAGGTGGGGGGTGATCGCACTGACCCCCCCCCCCTAAATTTGAGCCTGGCTGTACAGCACCCATATTATTGTATTCATATTTTTTGTAGGGGCTGTGGTCACGCCCTTCCCCCTTATTAAGCCATGCCCCTACAGCTCCCATGTCAGCCCTGCTAGGATGACAGAGTCTTCCTGACATTCCGGTACAGCAGGCAAGTGTGGTTTGGATTGTTTTTCATAGCTAAGCTGAGGAGACTTTCACACAGGCACTGTCACACACAAGTAACGGAACATGATATATTTCACATTAATTTACATTTGCTGTGTATTGATAGGAGACTGACTGCACTGCCCCTTAATGGGCTTACTGACAGAAAGTCTGGTGCATGTGCATTTGATATTGGTATCGATTGACTTGATATTTAAGTTTAAAGTATCACTAGGGTGGACTTGATCCTTCAGTTGAGGCAGCCATTTTGTAAGCTGAACCAATATTCAGCTAAACAATTCTCTACAGGCTAGTGAGGTGTCAGAGATCAGGGATCAGTGA
Organism: Taudactylus pleione; assembly: GCA_031769625.1. NCBI lineage: Eukaryota > Metazoa > Chordata > Amphibia > Anura > Myobatrachidae > Taudactylus > Taudactylus pleione. The sequence goes on along the minus strand of JAUIMM010000009.1, from coordinate 2,983,035 downwards.
CATAACTAGCTCCATGAATAATTGGTTGAAGCCACAAAATGGCTGCCTTCATGTGTAAGCGTCTGGAATACATAAGGGGACTGATAATGCTGATGAGCCCAGAGGAAATGTTTTAAAATTAGAAGCATGACTGTCATATCAAGCTGTGACACTCTTATTCAAAGCTCTCTTTTATTCCAATGGTTACTTTACTACTAATCTCTTTGGGTCAGAAGATGGTGCCACTTACAGTAATTCCTTTCCCTTTGACTATCCTTAAAATATGCATTTGATTTGTAACATTGAGATAACCTTCTCGCTTTTGAAGTAAACATCAGTGACTACATTGTGGTTTTTAGGACTCTAACAGGACACACGATTATTCCAACCACAAATATATATCTGTGTACAATTAATATAATCAAAAGCTCAAAATGGTCCTCGAGATTTATGACATGTAGTTTTCACTGTTGAATTTTAGATGCTTCTTGAATAATATATAAGTGGCATCTTTTGAATGCTTTGTTTCGATAATGCTCTCAATCAATATGCCTTGGACTCTCAGTTCCAATTAAGAGACAATGTGATGGAACACAAAAATGTACTCAAATGCTGCATTGACAGTTAACATGAAGGATTTGCACAAAACAAGCAAACTTAAAAATACATTCACATTATTTACCCCACTTTAGTCCCCTTAATATAAATGGATAAAGTATTTGAAACTTACCTTTGTTTATCTGCCTATTGTTACTCAGCACACTGAATTATACTTGCACAATATATGAAGACTATGGGCCAAATGTAATAGGTAGTCTGTTTTGGTAAATTGCGAGTTTGGTGCTAAACTCGCAATTTTTCACAACTCTCCAATGTAATAGGGTGTCTGTTCACTAAAACTCGCATTTTTCAGAGTTACTAAAACTCCCCGTTCTCAAACTCGCATCCAGATGTTTTCACATTGAAAACAATCAACTTGCCCAATGTAATAGAGTGTCTGTTTCAGACTCGCAAAAAAAAGATTACCAAAAGTCCCCAAATAATAGACCTGCTTCAGGCTAGCGAGTACATCCTGAGCAGGTCAGATTAACACTGAAACATGCACATATCCGTGAGATATGTACATGTTTCTATGTGTACTTATGTTAAATGTTTTTAATAAAAAAAAAATGACGTGCACCCCCTCCCCAAAAGCATAACCAGCCCCGGGCTTTATAAAGCCTGTTCTGGTTCTAAAAATACAGGGGCCAAAATGCGTAGGGGGCCCCTGTATATTAAGAACCAGCACAGGGCTTTGTTGAGCTGGTCCTGGTTCTGGAAAATCAGGGGACAAAATGAGTAGGGGTCCCCTGAAAATTCCAGAACCAGCACCGAACTCTGTCTAGCGGGGGGATAATGCCACAGCCAGGGAAAACCTTTCAGCGGTTTCCCCGGCCAAAGCATTACCCCTGACCGCTAGTCAGTCCAGGCCGGGGATCCCTGGGGAGTTGAGTACCCCCCCAATAAAGGGGTGCCCCTCTCCAGGGCACCCCAGGCCTAGACTAATGGCCCGATTGTCTTTATTTGTAGAACCACAAGTACCAGCAAGCCTCCCCTGCATGCTGGTATTTGGAGAACCACAAATACCAGCATGCGGGGCATTATGGGCCCGCTGGCACTTGTAGTTCCACAACGAAAGAAATACGTAAATAAACAAACTGACACCGTGAAAGTATAATTTTAATAAAACATACATGCACACTCACACTCACACATACTCACCTAGTATCCGAAGTAATCCATAGGGGTGTACCTGAAAAAAAAAAATCCATACTCACCTCTCCTATGCGTAGATCACGTCCACTTGTCCGAGTAGGCAATCCAGGGGTTAAAATAAAAAAACGAAAGAAAACCGAATCATACGGACTGAGCAAAGGTATGTGTGTACACATACCTTTGCTCCGCGTAAATGACCGGGGCACGCGTGTGCCCCGTTAGTGAAGGGGCCGCCAGCCAATCAGGGAGCATCTCCGTCGGAGCAGCTCCCTGATTAGCTGAATGCGGCCAGCCTCTGTGTTCCATAGACGTCTATGGTGAGAAATCCCCATAGCCGTCTATTGTGGGAACCGCTACATCATAGCCGCAAGATTAATTGATGTTAATCTTGTGGTTACATCAATGATACAATGTCGCCCTGCTAGAAAGAGTTCGGTGCTGGTTCTGGAATTTTCAGGGGACCCCTACTCGTTTTGTCCCCTGATTTTCCAGAACCAGGACCAGCTCAACAAAGCCCTGTGCTGGTTCTTAATATACAGGGGCCCCCTACGCATTTTGGCCCCTGTATTTTTAGAACAAGAACAGGCTTTATAAAGCCCGGAGCTGGTTATGCTTTTGGGGAGGGGGTGCACGTTTTTTTTTTTTTAACACACACAGAAGCCATCACGGATCTCACTGATCTGTGATGGCTTCTCTAAAACTCGCACCTTTTAATGCTACTCGCATTAAAAGGTGTCAGTTTACATAGTCCTAAACTTGCCTGCACTCGCAAATGCAGTAGCCTCGAGCTGAAAAGTTTGCAGGCTATTGAATTTGCGAGTTTCAGTACAAACTTGCACTTTTTAAAAGTGCGAGAAAGTGCGAGTTTGTACTGTTATTAAAACTGACTACCTATTACATTTGGCCCTATATTGTAATAGGAATTCAGAATTATTAGTTGCATGCATTTGCAAATACATGGGAAGCTGCTAGGCCACGTCACGGCTTCTCTGTCACTAGCAGTCCCTAACACTAAGGGGTTCACATCCGGGGAGCAGGTCACCCCAAAAAATGTCCAGCCGAGGACCCCCCCAGGGCATCACACGAAAAATGGAATAAGGGTGACAGTGAAGTGTAAAGTATAGATGTGTAAGACTACTTAATAAGTGTTGAAAAAGGGGTTAATATATATGTAATAAAATACATGAATAAAAGACAAACATTAAAGGTGATGTGAAAAGTAACTATGTGTATTAAGTGATGATGCCATGAGGAGGACAAGCCAGAGTAGCCTCGGGGGCCCCATGCCCAAACGCTCAAATTGGTATGACCCTTTCCTTTCATGCACCTGAATAATACTGCCAGATTGATTGAGCAGCTGCCATTTTTTGTTTTTTCTTTGTTTATTTGCTCTGGACAATTTGTTACAAGTTGAGCCCTTGCTAACGTAATTGATTTATTGAAGTGAATGCTGGTGTGTCTTTGGTAAGCTGTGTATAACATATGGCTCATATTAGAGGGGTAAAAGGGAACAATTATAAATGTATAATGCCACCCTGGGTCGGAGACACTGATCCCTCATCAAGGTTATTTTTGTCTAGTATGCTTCTTAATGTAAAAATAATTACGCCTAACCTTTACAATGACTGACTGGAAAAGCAAAGCATTGGCCCTCATTAAGGAGAGGTATAAAATTTCAAGCATTTTTTAATGTTACCTAGTGATTAACATTTAATCATAAACAAAGGGGCAAATTGTATTATTAGTATTCGATTTAGAATTATTATTGCAATCATTATTAGTATTCTATATAAAAACATTATACTTGTGTTTGCACAATGGATTTTAAATTAATTTTGTTGCACTATGTAAGTTAGATACACACATGACAAAAATGACTTTTTGCATAATTGATTAACCAAATTGATATTATGACTGGTCAATTTTGTCAGAAATCAAGTAAATGAAAAATGTAAGGAATTGCATTTTTAAATAACAGGGCAATCACTACTAATCATGTACTGACCTCTTATTTGTTTTAGTATTTGTGTCTACTTAACGGGACAGACTGGAAATAAAGTGATACTTACGTCAGATAACTTAATAGATTTTATTTGCACGCTGTGGGTGCAAGGAAACCCCCTGTATGCGTGTGCATGGCCAAAAAACAGGCATGGCCTCGCTGGGAAGGGGCGTGATCTTGCAGACACACCCTCGGTTTCATCACTCAGGGGGCATGCCCAGCACTCCTGGAGATCCTGGGCTGCTGCCAAAGACTCTCCCTGCACTGCCGCCTCTGCCTCAGTGACGGGGAACTGGGATCTGGCTTGTGATGTTAGTGTGCATCGCCTTGCTTCCTGTCATTGAGGAGGAGCCAACATTTTGGTGTCACCCCCTTACCTTTGTTGTAGCTGTCCACAACCCTTAAGCTGGCCACAACCCTTAAGCATGGGCCCCTACCACTGCATTCACCAGTTGGGCCCTTCATGCACCAGTCCAACATTGATGCCCAGCCTGGTTATGCCAGTGGTGTGACTTCAGTAGGGCAGTCATTAGATAACTCACCTGCCCTGGATTTGTGTCAGCTTATTAAAGTGGTTACCCCAATGCCTCCCTCCAGTTCTTAGGTAACAGCAGAGCACCCTGCAATGAGCAGCTCTGGATAGGCTGAAAAGAATCCAAGAGGCATCTGCTTAACTATCAAAGAGAAAATGTCATATTGAACTCCTGGGCATCCTGAGCCATGTCCAAGTTTCACCCAATTTAGTTTTTTTCTGTAGTTTTGCATTCTGGGATGACTGGCACCTGCCAACCACTACTGTAGCAAGTCCTACAAAGTCTCTATCACCAATTGACTAATTTTCTCTGGGTGACTCTGGGTGCCCTGGTGACCACGAGTGAAAGTAGCTCCTATAGACACGATAGACTACATAGCAGTGCATAGAAGACACATTTCTTTCACTCACGTATACATTACATGTGATTCACACTTAGGGCCTGATTCAAAGCCGCTCGCGAACACACACTGCTTGCAAGCGGCTCAATGTTACCCAACTGCGCATGCGCTGCGTCCGTCGTGGGCATGCACGAGCCCCGTCCAGCGACTGCAACTCAGTCACTACGGGGCTCGCTACAAGACGGGGCGGCTGACGATGGTGAGTGACAGCTCACCCCGTTTTGTAGGCGGGGAGGGGGGTGGCTGCACAAACACAGGTGTTCCCTTAGGAACGCCTGGCATTTGTGGGAGGCCCTACTGACATCACTACTGATGTCAGTAGTGGACTTCCTGCTCTATTAGAGCAGGAAGTCCACTTGGCCTTGCGGTAGCCAAGACCCTACCACAGGGTCTCGTCGTAAGGCCGATGGTCGAGATTATCGCGACAGCTTCCTGCCGGCTCACACAAGCTGTGGGAGGTCTCCCACAGCTTTGCGAGTGGCTAGACAATAAAAAAAAAATACCACGCACCATAGACCCTGCGAGCGGGTCTGAATCAGGGCCTTAGTATTAAGGTGAGAAGAGACGCCAAGTGGGTTTAAGCTTTATTATTGATTAAAATAAACATTAATTAGAAATATAATGCAAATCTAATTGGAATAAAATGAATTTGTACATGTCAAATCTAACTACAATACAATGAAAAGTTACATGTCAAGTTGGGATGTAATCATGATCCTGGCTGTTGGGAATCCCGACACCAGTCAGAATCCCGGTGCCAGTATCTCGACCGCCATCATCCCAATGGTAAGTATTAGGGGAAGGTTTAGGGTTAGACACTAGGGGGAGGGGAGGGTTAGGCTTAGGCTGTGAGGGGAAGGGTTAGGTTTAGGCTGCAGGAAGGGAGGTTTAGGTTTAGGGGTAGGGTTAGGGTACTTACCCGCCAGTGTCTGTATTTTAACCCAGTCAGGATGTCAGGTTAGGGATTATCAATGCCGGGATCCTGAGCACCAGCATACCTTACTCAATCCATCAAATTTAAAGTATAGCAAAAGACTAAGCATATTTAATGTTAAAAAAGCCAAAAATATAAAGGACCGCACATTCTAGCTAGTTATTAAGAATACCATTTGCACATTAAATGTAAAGCCAAGTAAGATAAAACACCTATATAGGTAATATATATTCATCCAGGGTCTGGCACTCCAAAACTCTCATATAGCTTTAGCTGGTGCCCTCACACAGGGTAGGTAGCAGTAGCGATAGTGCGGCACTCATGGCACATGGAATAAACAACAGGATACGGATAATGATTAACATTTCAATATATTTCTCATATTGTCATCAGGATAATTCAAAAACAAAGAACTGTACGTTTTATACCAAGTCCACCACGTTCACTGCTGGCGGTGGGACAGGGACCGCTCGCCTGCCCTACTTCCTCCCCGTGTTGATGGCGTCATCAAACTGAGACGTTCTCACAGAACTAACAAAGCTAGGTAATATATAAAATACAAATCAATTCCAAAACACTTACATAGGTAAATCATTTTTACTAGGGAAAAATACTTAATATGAGACATGAAATAAACAAACAATAAATAAATAAATAAACTAAACCACCTAATGGAGTATTTTACTTAATTGAAATTGATTACTCTCAAAATGCATTATTGTCATCAACTTCATTACAGATAGCTATTATCATAGTGTTCATAGTTTAAATCAAGATTTCTCTTTGTCTTAAAAGTGTAATTAGAGCTTCTAATCGAAGACCTAATTTAACACTTTCTAAACTATGCAAATTCAGATATGTAAGGTAATGATTATATACTTTAGTAAACAAAAATGTGTGTGCTGTTAATCTTTTTGATATGGTATTAATTAGAGATGAGCTGGTCCGGTTCTCCAGGAACCGGACCCACCTGAACTTCGTGTGTCTGAGCCGAGATCCAAGTCCGGCTCAGGTTTTCCCGCCCGACTTGGAAATGAGGCAAAAAGCGTCATCCTACCTCTGTCTGATTCTCATGGGTTTTGGATTGTATAAAGGTCCCGATGATCAGCGCCATTTTCACTCGGGCTGTGGAGAGTGTACAGAACAGACGTGCTGCTCTGTCTGTGCATGTGCTGCTGTGTCACTGTGTTGTCCTGTCGGGGGCTCTGGCTGCAGGCTGCTGCTGTGTTGTCCATGAAGGGGCTGGGCCTGCAGTACATAAAGGGGGGCTTCAGTAATCAGTACATAAAGGGGTTCTGCTGTGTCACTGTTTTTCTGTCAATAAAGGTGCTGGGGCTGCAGTACATAAAGGGTTGCTGTTGTGTTGTCCATAAAGGGGTGCTGCTGTGTTGTCCTGTCCTGTTTTGTTTTTTTTATCCACAGCCGCACCTGTCAGTATTAGTATCGGCACCTGCACCGACTGATTTTTTTGCTAGGTGCAAAAAAATCAGTCCGAAACAGACTTCTCTTCCCTGTACGCACAATTCCGAATAACACAGAACTCAAGGGACAGTCCCATGACACTCCCACAAGGGAGAACAGTTCCATGCAATCACATTGTCACCGCCCACTTCCCTTTTCATGCAAAGACAGATCCAGCCAAGATGGAAATGCACAAACCTGCATAAATTTGCTTCTGCACATGTGCTGTATGCTAAAACTCATTATTTGTGTTCGTGAAAAGTAGAGATGTGCGTGCAGTTCTCCAGAAATCTGAATCCACCCGAATTTCATGAATCCGGACAGATGCGAGTCGTGATCTTCCCATGTTTCGGAATTCGGATTTTAAATCCTAATTTTGGGTTTTGGATTGCAATAATTATATGATTTTAGCTTTTAGTTTTTAAATCTTTATCAATTTTTTTTTTAAAACCCCGATCCAAAACCAAAACACGTGAGAGTGATTTTGCAACACCAAAACACAAGGGTCAGCGCACAGATGCCCCTGTAAAGCTGGTTACACATATAAAGATTTTCTGTCCAACCATCCAACTAGTTGATTGGTTGGAATGAAAATCTGGTAACGTATGGGAATAAATGATGATCAGCAATTTGCTCCTAAAAGCCAGAAAACAGATGAAAATGGACGTTCAGACAAGTTAGTTAAATGTTTGATCTAAACAATTTGTTCAAACAACAGTTTTTGTCCATTTTCCGGCATTTGGGAGCAAATTGCTGATTGTCATTTGTTTCATACCTTACCAGATTTTCATTCCAACTAATTAACTAGTTGGATGGTTGGACAGAAAATCCTTACGTGTGTATGCACCTTAAGACCATCTTCAAGCTTATGCGTTCTACAGTACTTGTTACACAGTGGGGACATTTGTGATAGAAGGGCATAGCAGAACAGGCACATCTCAAATAAAATGCTGCAAAATATAACAAGTCTTATAGATACTCAAATAGACAACAGGGATCTAAATCAGACAAATCCCATTTCAAAATCAAAAGCACATAATCTATGTAATGATTCCATAAAAAATAGGATGAGCTGTTGGGATTATTGGCTCAAATAACATCTTTCTTACAGTATCTTAGCAACAAATTTGCCAAGCTCGGCATCATGGGGATGCCCCTGCTACTCCTACGTGTTTATAGAGTATAGGAAACATCTTCATATTTAATATAGTTACTATTTCTAATAAAATCAATACATAGAATCAGTAATCTTCTGTAACTCTCGGGAAAGTCAAGAAATTGATGAATGAACCATTCAGCAGCTGTTATACAATGTTAATGTTTAATTATAAAGTGACTTACAATCAAAGCTAGTATAAGAGACATTCTCACATGGGGGAGATGTACTATGTCTTGGAGAGAGATAAAGTGTTGAGAGATACTAAGAGATACCTTGGATGGGGAAAAAGTGAACGGAGATAAAGTACCAGCCAATCAACTCCTAACTGCCATGTCACAGGCTGTGTTTGAAAAATGACAGTTAGGAGCTTGGTTGGTACTTTATCTCCATCCAAGGCTTAGTACATAGACCCCAAAGTACCAACCAATAAGCTCCTGTCATTTTTGAAACAGAAGTAGCTGATCAGTTGGTACTTTATCTCTCTCCAATGCTTGGTACATCTCCACCACTACATGTCAATAATATTAGTTGAGTCATTCCCAAGGATGGAAAGTTGAAGTACTTACGTACAAAGTGCAGGTGTAGCATGTGTGCCACAGTGCCACCCAAAATGCTTATTCCTTTGTCTGCAAGGAACAGCCGGCCTGATTCAGAGGTGGACGCTAATGCCACCGCGAGTGCTTCTTTTTACGCAGCGCAACTGCATCTTTGTGCTAATGCTACAGCCAATGGGCTGTGTACAGAGACACCGGCTGTGGCGCTAAACTGCCACTGTGTGTAGTGTACAGACAGTGCCAGATTAATGTCCACATGGGCCTGGAGCTGAAATTTATGAAGGGCCTATTGTGTGCAGCAGGGGGTGTGACCAGCGCTGCAGCAGTGTGACTGGTGATGTGGGGTCATGACCAGTGTGGTGTAGGTGTGATTTACATAGCGGTGTGGCCTGTGCTGTAGGTGTGTTTTGACTGCAGGTATGCGACCGGTGATGCTGCGTAGAGCGCAGGGCTCTGTTTGCAGCACAGTTACTACCTCACGGCCCTTGTTACTGGCTAGCAGGGTGCTTGCACCCTGCTAGCCAGTATAACTGCTGCACTGCTGATACCCTGCTGTCTTTGCAGCATCCTCAGGATGCCCCGGGCAGTGTTGCACTTCCAGGTGCCAGCGGCCCAGTCCCCTCTATGCGACAGCACGATGTCATGTGCTTAGGGGGTAGGACCGGCACAGGGTGCTCTGGAGCCAGCTGATTGTGTGTGTTGCGCTCTGGAGCCAGCTGATTGTGTGTGTGTGTGTATACACACATAAAATATATATATATATAAAAAATATATATATATATATATATATATAATGTCCAGTAGTGTGGAACACTCCTTCCCCTCAGTCCCAAACTGCTGCGGTGCCAGCATCAATAATTTATATCATGTTCCAAAAGCGGCACACACCGGACTTACGAACAATGACATCACATCACCTCTAACACAACGTTTCGGGCTTTATTGCCCTTCGTCAGGCTGCATAAACATAACAAAATGTACCTAAAATTCTTACCTTATATGCCCACTGTCTAACTCTGACTCGCGCCGGGTCCAGCTGGATGTCCGCCTTCCTGCATGCCTGGGTTCCGGTCAAGCCGGAAACACGTCTGCATACTGGTGACGCAGTCGTTGCCTTGGAAACCCGACGCCTGCCAGAGGAAACATACAAACACCCCATTATAAAAGCACATGTAAATCCCACATAAATACACACCAATGTGTTTACATAAAAACAACAACAAATTCATCCTATGGTGTATGGACTTATAGAATGCTAACGGAATACATTCAGAGGCTAATCATGATCTCTAATTTTTTCTTTAAATCATCAAAGATTGGATCATATCTATATCAAAATCGCTTATTTAACTAGGAGAAAATCTAGAAAACTGAAAATACTTAATTAGAAAAAGATATTATAGTTCAATTGCTCATTCAGACACTTGGGTTTTACTATGTCCAATAAGTGGATCCACTTGGACTCTAGTCTCAATAACATTTTATTTCTGTCGCCCCTTCTGCCATCATCTGGAGCTTGGTCTATTACCATATGTTTTAAACTAGACAAATTGTGTTTGGCCTCCATAAAATGTCGGGCTACGGGCTGTTCTGACCCCTTACCACTGATGGCAGATCTGATGGTGGATCTGTGTAAGGCCATGCGCTCTTTAAAAGAACGCACGGTCTTCCCAACATAACATAAACCACAGGGACATTTAATTAAGTATACCACAAAAGTACTCAACCATGACAGATGATATCTAATCTCATATTTCTGTCCCGAATGTGGGTGATGAAAAAACCTGCCTGTCAGCATATGGCCACATGTCGTGCATCCCAAACATCTATAACATCCATTGGTGGGTCTGCAAACAATCTATGAGAACTTATTGAGTTCTGTCACATCTGAACGGACCACCCACTCTTTAATGTTTTTGCCTCTTTTGTAACAAGGTCTGATTCTCATTCTTTTGAGTGATGTTAAATCCCGGTCATTTTGCACTATGGGCCAGAGTTCTCTACTGGCCTGTTTAATCTCTGAATTTACTGTGCTGTAGGTGTAGACTCAATTTAAAACATCGTCCATTGATTCATTCTCCTTCTGTTTCAACATGTCTTCTCTGGATAATAAATCCACCTTGTTACATGCTGCTTGTAGAACATCCTCTTTATATCCCCTAACTCTAAATCTTTCAAGCATCTTTTCCAACTCTTCATCCAGTATTCTTGGGTCACTTGTAACTCTTTTAACCCTCAATAGTTGGGAGTATGGTAAACTGTTAATTGTTGCAGCTGGATGAAAGCTATCTGCTCTTAACAGAGTATTTCTGTCTGTTAGTTTGGAATAAATTTTAGTTGACAACTTGTTCTCATTGACCGTAATGGTTACATCCATAAAGTTAATTTGTTCGAGACTCATGTCATAAGTAAACTTGATAGGTTGGTCGAGACTATTGATCCTCTCGATTATCTCTTTTAGATCATTGTGTTCACCTCTCCAAAAAATAATTATATCATCAATAAACCTTCTGTAGTACACAACTCTGTCCCGCATGTCCCTGTTGAAAAAGAAGGTTTTTTCCACCTTAGCTATATATGCATTGGCATATGTTAGTGCCACGGGCGATCACATGGTACAGCCACTTTTTGCATGTAATAGTGGCCATCATAATAAATATAAATCCACCTTAGAGTCATGTCTAACAGGGTGAGGAAGAAATCAATGCAGGGGCCTTGGTATAGGTCAGTATTTCTGATCATATATATATATATATATATATATATATATATACAAAATGAACCCTTATATCGCGCATACACTGGTTCAGCTGCACCAATTAGGTGGACCTCTGCTAGTAGAGGACCTAAAAATAGAAATGGAAGAGAAGGGGTACCTTTGGTAGAACAACTTTGAGTATTAATTGAACAGAAGAAATTTCCACCACTTAGGGGGATTTATTGCAATATTAGCTGTTGGTCAAACACAACCCTCTAGTTAGTCTTCAAATCACCATAAGTTTATGTTTTGGATAGTTCATAAAATAAAAGCCCTATGGTAGCCCATAATTCTTATACCTGAATATTTTATTCTTGGTATATCAACAGAGGTAAAAATATAAACAATTTACAATACAAATAAATACATAAATCACATAAAACAACTTTTAGTAAACCTGCCCCAGTACAGAAGGATAGATGTTGTTATCTGCCACCTACACCTTTACAGGTATGAGCTCTTAGGTGGACTTCTTATGTGGTAGGTGCAGGTTTTTCAAAGCGATGACCCTACGCGTTTCATCCACATACGGGACTTCATCAGGGGTAAACACAAAAATGGAACTGGTCTGAACAAACACTTGATGATATGAAACTGGTTAGAACACTCAGTAGTATAAGCTTATTTTCTGTCCCTTGATAGGGAGAAATTCCTAGAAAGGCTTTTAAAAGCCAAGTAGTTCTTATAAAGATTTTACTGGAACGATTAGATGGATGTTTCTCAACCAATAAATGTAACCAGATTCTTTAACAGCAATTTAAATATGAAGATGCATCATATACTCCCAGTGTGTAAAAATGATGAGACCCAGTGCCAAGCAAATGGTAAAACTCTATTCAGTCCAATGAAGTATATGTATACACACATACATACACAAACACATACAATTGGTAGTCCAGGACTCATGTGCAAAGTATGGTTGCTATGGCGTCTGGTGCCCTCCTAATACCTCTACCTGTGAAGGGAGAGGACCATGTAGCAGTCAAATGGGCGGCACTGTGGACGGCTTGTATAAAACACTCTGACCCGTTTAAGTGATCAACGTTTCAGAACTGTATTTGTCCTTTTGGTAATCCTGATTAAAAGAGTGAATACAAGTTCTGAGATGTTGATTACTTAAATGGATTTTAGTGTACAAGTCGACAGTCATAATGTCAACATTCATCATGTTGACATGAAAATTTATGAAAAAATGACTTTGTGTGTGTCTGTGTGTGGGGGGGATGGGGACAGTGTTAGGCCCTAGGGCAGCGGTGGGGAACCTTTTTTCTGCCAAGGGCCATTTTGATATATATATATATATATACCAAAATTGTCCCGCACTCTCAACTCTGAAGTAGACAATGATGGGGTGCTACCAAGGATCAATGGATCCCACATAAACGCTTGAATTTCCAACCAAGGGAAGGAGGCACTCGCCACTTGAATGATAAAAACAATTTTTATTCATAATCAGTTTTCACACTTGTTGGGATTCATCTATATTCTGGTCAACGTTTCGGTCCCAGTCAGGACCTTTATCAAGACCTCATCCGAAAGATAATACATACACATGATAACAAAAAACTCTCATTGGTCAATCACATGAGTGGAAAGCCGTTATATGTGGCAATACTACTAGAAATATACAGCCTCATGCATCAGGGCTGGTCAATACTGTGATAAAGTGCATCCGTGCAGTGTGCTGAGGGTGAATCGATCAAAAACATTATTTGCAGGCCACACTTCCTCCATGTACCGTCACATAAGGCAAAGGCCACAATTGCCAGTGATTACCGCAATGCCTGGAGCATCCTGAGGATGCTCTGGTGAGTTGTAAGGGCAGCAGTGTGACCATCTGAAGCATCCTCAGGATGCTCCTGGCAGCACTGCTGCATAGATTCTGGCTGCAATGTGACATTCTAGGCACCCTGCTAGCCAGATGAGGCTAGCAGAAAAAAAGCTCAGAGGACCAGACCAAATGACTCCGCGGGCCTTATACGGCCCCCGGGCCTGAGGTTCCCCATCCCTGCCCTAGGGAATGGTTAAGGTTAGGCTGTGGGGAGGAGGAGGATAGGGTTAGGCACTGCAGGAAGGGTTAGGCACTAGGGGAGGATAGGGTTAGGCTGCTGCGGAGGATAGGTTTAGTCACTGCATGGAGGGTTAGGCACAAGGGGAGGTTACAGTTAGATTGTGGGGGGTGGGGGTTGGCTAAAGTTAGGCACTACAGGGAGGGTTAGAGGTAGGGATTAGGATTAGGCTCTGCAGGGAGTCAGGCACCAGGGTAAGGTTAGGTTGAGGCTGCAGGTGGAGGAGTGGGTTAGGCACTATAGAGAGGGGGTAGGGATAAGATTTAGGTATAGGGGGGAATACTCACTGGAAGGCAGGAGCAGCAGAGGTCATGACTTCTGGGCCACCTCTATTTGACAGTGAAATATATATATATATATATATATATATATACACATATACAGATATATAGATATATATCTATGCATACACATATATAGCTATATAAATTATACATATATATATATATATAGTTTATATAGCTATATATGTGTGTGCGTAGATATATATCTATATATCTGTATGTGTGTGTATAATTGTATATATACATATATATATACATATATACTGTATGTATGTATATATATATATATATATATATATATATACATATATATATATATATATATTTATATTGTGATAGGAACACTGGTAAAGTGGTCAGTGGTAGATACATTTGTCCTAGGTTTTTGACCTGTGTGTTCTAAAAAACCCCAGGAGAAAAGTCTGCAGTGAAGTAGATTTGATTGTCGGCTTTTTGAAAAGCCGGTTTGGGTCTTGGGGATGTGGATGTGAGGAGAACAAGGGCTCCATCCACAGGTCACTCCAGGTTTTGGCCTTTATGACCTGTTAGCAGGCTCATTAGGGTCTGCACCTGGAACTGGCTGATATAGGCTGTGTGTGATTGTAAGCTAGTATCTCATACCTGGGAGAGCAAGCATACTGGCTGGCTCAGAGACACTTGGTGAAAACTACCTGTAAGTCTTGTGTTTATGGTGGAGGCAGTAGGCCCCACTATTTCTTTAGCGAGGGAACCTCTTGTCTAGTTAGCGCCCAGATGGGCTAGTGTTTACTTTTATGTTTTGTTTTCCTTTTATGTTGCACAATAAAGACTGGTACCGATCAGCGAGTACGAGACCCCAGACTGGTGTACTATTTTTCCGGCTGCTGTGTGTGTGTGTGAAGAGGGAGTCCATCTACCCCAGGACAGGGACCACTAATCCAGTCATGTTACAATATATATAAAACACACACACACCACCCCCCCCCCCCCCCTTTACACTAAGCTGTGGAATGTTAAACTGAAGTGACATGCTAGGTGTCAGTGCCTTCCCTCCTGAACTAGGTGACTGGTCTGGTGGACAGTCACGGGACACAGCTTTGCAGTAGAACAGTACAGGAGGTAGAGCTTAGGGCATGTAGGGGTGGAGCTTCGGCGGCCAATGGTTGGCGGGGCTTTGGTCGACCAGCTGAAGGGAGGGGGTGGGGGTAACAATGGTCTCAGCTTCGGTTGCCTGGGCAATGAGCTGGGCTGTCAGTGGTGACAGGAAAAAAACTTTTTTTTTTCCTGCCTGCACTGCTGTCGGTGTATCCTGTGGACCTATTTTCAATGGGAGGCCTGGAGCTGTAGCTCCATCCACCCTAATGTTAATCCGGCCCTGTGTACAGAGACGCACCATCGGTCGCACCATGGAACATCGCACCAGCCCTATTGAAATGCTGAATGTCCATTTGAACGTGGCGGCTGAAACGATTGCAGCTGCAGATACAGACCAGTCGCTGACCACGACACGCCTGCATCTGGCCACTACCCCCCCCCCCCTGTTGCTACCCAGGAACGACCACTAAAATTTCCTCTCTCTGTATCCAAATTTGTTCTGCGTCTTCCAACCATCGAGATGCATGCGCAGGCTCAGAACATTGGCCGCTTGTGTCCAACATCGCTGCTGCGTCCACTAATGAATTAATCCCTGTATATGGTGTCTCTATGCTTTTTTTTGTTCCTTATGGATTAGAAGTTATAAAAGTGATGGACAAGGAGGGTTTACAGGAGACTTCGTAAAAAATAAAATGTTTTCCTGTTTTTTTTTATAATGTACTACAAGTCTCAGTGGATCCTTGTACTTGAAGTTCTACAAAATACCATCATGCTCCCGATGCTGTGGGTATGCTGGCACTTGTACTTCTAAAAGCACTTGCATACCCAAGCAGTTTATGGTTACTTGGCTTGCTGGGACCAGTGGTGACAATTGCAAATATGAGAGATATGTGCTGACCCGTGTGTTTTGGTTTTGGATCTGGATTCATCTTCGTGTTTTGGTTTTGCAAAACCACCCCCAAGAGCTTTGACTTTGGGTTTGGATCTGGGTTAAAAAAAAAAAAATAGTTAAAAACTTTTTTAAAATCATGTAATTTTTGTAATCCAAAACCTGAAATTGGGATTTAAAAATCTGAATTCTGAACCATTGGAAGACCAGAACCACAACTTGGATCTCCTCAGGAGATTAGAACTGCAACCCAGATCTGTCTGGATTCGTGAAATTCGGGTGGATTCAGATTTCTGGCGAACCGAACTACACATCTCTAGCAAATATATTGACATTTATCAGACCCATATTGACCCACAGGTAGAGGGTTGGAGAGTCCTACACCTTTCAGCACAGAGCTGGTTTTTCTCTAAGTGGGCACACATTTTTTTTGCGGTTCCAAATGCTCTAGGGAAGTCAGCCCCATTCTAAACAGTCTGCGGCTGGATAGCGGAATGCCATTTTTAAACATTTTTTTACTACTCTTAAGGGGCCTATCCACTAGGTGACCTGAAAGACGGAACGACTAGTGTTCAGACCTTCAGGTCATCGAGGTGCGGTGCCCGCACTCAACAGCATTCACTGAATGGTATTCAGTGCAGGAGTCCGACCTCCTATCTCTGAACATGCCGAACCTGATGAGCGTTGTCAGGCTGACGGGCATGTTCAGTAGATAGTCTGGGTCGGCAAGGACCCAGCGTGCACGCGCATCGCTGGTCCTTGCCAGCTATCCATTCCACAACTTTTTGAACCATGCGACCAAAACCTCCATGTAATGGATAGGCCCCTTTACACACCCCTTCCCTCTTCTGCCTCTCCAGAAACATATCTTAATCTAAATTTTAACATTGACACAAGGGATATGCATCTTTGTGTACATGAGCTGCAAAATAAAAAAAAACATATTTAATGGTAAAAAATAAAGCTTGTAACCATCTCTAAGTGAGCCTTAAATGTTTTAAATAGGAATATATTATATCTCTAAAGATTGGAACGTAAAAACCGTACAGTATGTCCGAAAAATACATATGGAATTTTTTGTTAAATAGTGAAAGGCTGGAATTCAAGGATTAGTGACAGGTATTTTCATACGTCTTTGTTAATAATCTCTTTCAGCATAACTGTGTGCAGAATACCTTTTCAATTCAAAATGAAGCCCTTGGTATTGTCAGATTTAAATTTATTTGGTTTTGAATAAAAAGAAATTGGCGCATTAAATGTAATGGCCTTATCGCTGAAATTGCACCGGTGCCCGCAAATTGCAGGCTATTACATATAGACTAATAGCTGTAAAATGTATTGGAGTGAGGTGAATAAGAGGAATTGGCTGCCGGATTTACATATTACAAGGATTTTTGCAATAGTTTCCACATTGGCTTTGGCTCTTTTGAAGTCACTTACATTTGATTTTATTTGTATATGTTCACATTTATTTTTTGTATGGAAATACTCATACTACACTGTTAATTATAATATTTATTTTAGAATAGAATATATAATGCAAAATTTGGATGTATATTGGCATCACGTATTCATTCTCACTTTGGGGCCTATTCTTCATCTGGCAAAAGGCGCAAAACTCACGTGTTAAAGATGAATTTTTATACTTTACTCAATCAGCATTGTGTATTATTATTTTCTTATAAGTTTTTGGCTACGACTCAAGATGTTCACGAATATTATTAAGGAGGTTTGCTGTTAAGTATTCTCCCATATTATTAAGGTTGGAGCATAAACTGTTATATCTGAGTGAGATTACGCTTTATTAGTGAATCACCACTTCTCACACCATTACGAGGGCTAATTGAAAAGTAATGCGACTGCTTCTGTTATTCTATCTCATAGGTAGACATGGTAACGCTATACTGGTTATTGTGAAGCTTATAAATCGGTGTCTGAACCTGTGGTTGGACTGTCGTAGTCTTCTTTGTTTGGTCACAGTGAGTGGAAGATCTTCGTACGTTTCTTCATGGCCGATGAGGAAGACGTGTCTGTGAGATTACGTCAGAGATGTGTGATTGAATTTTTTGTTAAACTTGGAAAAAGTGGAAATGAAACTCATGAATTGTTACGGCAAGTATACGGTGGAGAAACAATTAGCTGTGCTGCAGTATTTTAGTGGGGAAGCACTTCAAAGAGGGTAATATGAGAGTGACTGACAAAGCGCATTCTGGGAGACCATCCACCGCGGTTACAGATGTCAACATTGCCAAAGCTGGAGAGACGAGGCAAAACAAAAGAAGGATAACTTTACGCAAACTTTCAGCTGCACTTGGCATCTCATTCGAACGGGTTCAGCATATTGTGATAAAGAAACTGAAAATGCATCATGTGTGTGCCAGGTGGGTACTGTCAAAACCGGATAATTGGCGAAGACAGAATCTGTTTGCAATCAGACGCACAATGCAATTCAGTGCTGTTTTCCCCGCATACATACATTTAAAAGCAATGGTCCCGTAACGCAAAAAGGATAATTTAAACGCAATGTTAGTATATAAAGAAATGAATGTTTTCTGTAACTATGGCTTAGTAAATGACAATTGGACTGTGTTTGGAACCGTTCTGATCTACCTTGTTTCCACAGCATTCCGGTGACATCAATATGAAGATCAGAACATGCGGCTATGAAATATGAATGTTAGAGAGAATATCTATTTGAAATGTTGTTTTCCATAGCAGCTTAGATTTGCATGTTGGGGGATACAAAAGGAGATTGGAGACCTTTTGTATCCATTTGGAATTGTCCAATAAATGCCCTGTAACAGAATTCTAACCTTTACCAAAAGACAATAACATTGTGTAGGCCTATTTACATTTTTCTCCAAAGGACTGGTTATTCCAGTCTAAACAATAGAGCTAGCTAGCTTGGAGTAGAATCTAATTCAGGTAACCAAAAGGATGCTCCCTTTCTGATGACCTCACAGGTAAAAGGGGGCGGGAACATAGCATGCACACACTTGGAGAAACAGACTGGGACACACTTGCAAATTTGAGAAGGAAGAGAGAGGTACACTCCCTGACCAGACAACGGAAGAATATGGATCTCAGTTCCCCTGGGTTGTTGTAGCTAAGTATAAATTGTGCAATATTTAGCCTATTTGGGTGTCTGTGGCTTTTTGGTGTTAGTCTGTTATTAGCTTAGCATGGTGTGTGGTTTGTAGTTTTCTAAGGATATTCATGGGTCTGTGTTGGCATGCAGTGGATGATGTGTTGTCTGGTCTGTGCTTTTCATCTGCACTGTAGGGTACAGTGGTCTGTTGTCAGCATGCAGGAAAGGGATTGATTGTGGAATTGTTGTGATATTTGTGAATGATTGATGCTGGTTGATTGAGATCCACTGCCATGTGTTCTGTGTTTGGGCCCTGCCATGTGTTCTGTGTTTGGGCCCTGCCATGTGTTCTGTGTTTGGGCCCTGCCATGTGTTCTGTGTTTGGGCCCTGCCATGTGTTCTGTGTTTGGGCCCTGCCATGTGTTCTGTGTTTGGGCCCTGCCGTGTGCTTGAACGGTATCTCTGCTTGGGAGAGATGGGCTTTGTGTGTGCTGTATACTCATGAATGTGATCATAGGGTGGTGTCACGTGTTGTATCGTGGAGGTTGAATTGATGGCAGCTTTGAATGGTCGTGGGTGGTTGCCGTGTGGTGTTGTGTGAGTCAGATGGGTATGTTGTCTGCGGTTTGTTGGAGATGGCTTGCCTCCATGTGGGGTGAACAAGGGAAATTGTGATTCTGCCCAGTTGTGGTGTTATGTGGGTCAGATAGGTATATTGTCTTTGTTGTGGTTGTGATCATTGATGGATGATTTGCGGAGTTGCAGCTTGATGCAGGATGGAATTTGCCTAGGGATCATGAGGCTTGCAAACAAAGGAAAAACATGTGCTTCGGCCCTTCCCCCTCCCCACGGTCTAGTGACTACTGGATGAGGTCTGTTGTAGGTTCAGAGACCATGCGGTTTGGACAATAGGGCAGGAAGCATTCCCAACCCCCCTCACGCACAAACACGCACACCATCACCAGCCATCTTGAACATGTGCTCTCAGCAGACATTGATATATCTCTCATTGTATTTTAATATGTCTCTTTCTTTCTCTCTCTCTCTCTCTCTCTCTGTCTGATATTGCTCATTGTATTTTGATCTTTAATAACCATTTTATGTATTTTAACTGTACCTTATGACCTAATGTTTGTACAATTTATTTGCGCTCATTATTAGATCATAGCATTGTAACATCTGTACTTTTACCTGAATAATAATCTTTAGCGCTTCGGACCGCTATTCAACTGTCTTGGTATTTCATTAATGGTATAATCAAAATAGCGACATCTTGTGGTTTTAGAAGGTACAGGCAGGTTTTGTCTTAGAGGTTTATAGGCAGGTTTTGTCTTACAGGTTCTAGGCAGGTGAATCTTAGAGGTTTATAGGCAGGAATGTATTAAAAGGTTTATTTTTTAAATTTTTAACATTTACGAATTTTACAGTACCCAGAAATATCACAAAAGAGCAGATGCTACGACGAATTAAATCGTGCAAGAACACCGTTCGAATGTCAGAGAGGATACCCGATTTCCTGACATCGATTGTGATGTGTGATGAATTGTGGATTCGTCATTATGATCCAGAATCCAAACAATAGTCCAGTGTATGGAAAAACTTAAATTCGACTCCAGCCAAAAATGCTGTTCTTTGATGCGCACGGTTTGATCCTACAGCACTGGGTTCCCCGTAGACAGACAATTAATGGTGACTACTATGCAAACGTCATGAAAATCCATTTGCGTGGAGCCATGAGGAAGAAAAGACCAAATTTTCAGAAGAAACAGTGGTTTTTGCTCCAAGACAATGCCCGACCACATGTTGCTGCTGTTGCACTGGCAGCAGCACCGTCCATATGGTATGCAGTCGGGAAGCCGGCGGACCTAATCCCGACAGCCGGCTTCCCGACTGCTTAATCCCAGTGAGGGTTAAATGACAGGCATCTAAATCTAGACGTCTGTCAGTTTACCGACATCGGGAGACTGGCGCCCGGCATCCCGATCAAAGGGATGCCGTGTGCCGAGCGCGGATAGCCGTGCGGGGGGGGGGAGGGTTAGGTTTAGGGTTCCCGGGGGGGACTTAGGGTTAGGCACCCTCCTGGGAGGTTAGGTTTAGGCTAGGGGAAGGGAGGGTTAGGGTTAGGGTTAGGCACCCCCGGGGAGGACTTAGGGTTAGGCACCCCCCGGGGGACTTTGGTTTAGGCGGCGGGGAAGGGGGGTTAGGTTTAGGCACTTAGATAGGGGATTAGGGTTAGGCACTGCGGGGGAAGGTTAGGGTTAGGCACCCCTAAGGGAGGTTTAGGGTTAGGGGGTAGAATTAGATTAGTCAATACTTACCTTGGACAATCGGGATTTCCTCCTCTGCCGGGATGCTGCTGTCGGTATTCAAACCGCCAGGCATGGGTCCGGTGGTAAATCATTCCCTCCATATAGCCCGGACTTAGCGCCCTGTGATTTCTGGGCATTTGAAACCCTGAAAAAAACAACTGTGCAGAAAAGTTGATGAAGTGAAAAATGCCACAGCTGCAACAATAAGGGGGAGATTTAATAAAGCTTGGAGAGAGATAAAATTGGAGATAAATAGCACCAACCAATCTGCTCCTAACTGTCATTTTTCAAACACAGCCTGTAAAGTGACAGTTAGGAGCTGATTGGTTGGTGCTATTTATCTCCAATTGTATCTCCCTCCAAGCTTTATTAAATCTCCCCCTTAAAGTGATGTCACAAAACAGTCTACTGCATGTCTTTGAATTGTTTTTGAAAGGCTGCAAAACATTTATTGAATGTTAATGACGCTACTTTGTAAAAGAAAAATGTTCAGATCCTGTGGAGTCATCTGATTCTGAATAAAAAAATCAGGCTCATTACTTTTCAATCAGCCCTCATATATTCTTTAATAATATACTCTCAGGTCACTTGAGACGATTATGGACAATGTCATGAAGATCTGACGCTGAAAATGTAATGAGTTCATTTAATACCACATTGATTACTTCTATGAAGTGAGCATATAAAATATATTTATCAATCAATCAATCATTCATTCAATTAATCAATCTCTTTGTTACAACAATACCCACTATATATTTTCAATCTTCTATTTATCGTTCTGCACCATAATCTTATCCATTCCAAGTTTACCAGAGAGTCAGGATTAGTGTACAGTATCTTAAAGTGATGGTTTACTCTCTCATTTCCATTAAATGGCTGCTCCTAACCTCTGGAATGCCCTTCCGCTCTCTATTAAATTTTCATCTAGCCTCCTAGCCTTCAAGTGTGCCCTTATTTTTTCATTATTTATCACCCCTCCTCCTCCTAACTATCCAGTCTCTGCCCTCCCCTACTCTGCTCTCTTCTCCCTATTGTGTCCACCCGTA
This sequence comes from Taudactylus pleione, assembly GCA_031769625.1. Classification (NCBI taxonomy): domain Eukaryota; kingdom Metazoa; phylum Chordata; class Amphibia; order Anura; family Myobatrachidae; genus Taudactylus; species Taudactylus pleione. The sequence continues at coordinate 2,960,738 of JAUIMM010000009.1, read as the reverse complement.
TTCCTAACAGATTGTAAACTCGTATAAGCAGGGTCCTTTTCTGTTTGTCTTCTCTACATAGTTATGCTAACTGTGCATTGTAATTATGTATCTATGTTAATTAGAGACGTGCGCAGACCGCCGTGTTTTGCTTTTGGTTCTAAATTATCATCATGTTTTAATATAAAAAAAAAACACTCTCAAGTGTCTTGGTTTCTTTAAAAAATTATAAAAGCAGCTAAAATCACGTTACTTGGACCAGTTATTGTTTCTATAGTATTATTAACATCAATAACCTTAATTTCCAGTCAATTCTGACCACCTAACAGCACCTGATATCATGAGATCTGGTCTTAAACGCAATCGAAAATACGGGATATCCGGTTTTTAGATCCAAGTTCCGAACCTTCGAGAAGACCCGGGTCGGGACTCGGTTTTACTGGGAACCCCAAAGTGATCCGAGCTGGGACTCGGTTCAACTCGGAACCCCAAAGTTCGATTTCAGCAAAACCGAACCTCTCAAATCTCCAAATGTTAATTTATATACTGCATGCATTAATCTGTACTTATGTATAATGTTGTAAATTTAATTCTTGACAAAGCTACAGTAACCTTGTGGCATCTTATAAATAAAAAATAATAAAAATAGTATTAATAAATGGGAACTCCAATAATATTTTCCCCTATCTTAAATACAATGTTCGCTGTTGTAAATGTTTCAGCTTTCTTCTAGTGGAAAGACTTATCTGCTTTTCTGCAGCATTACTCTTTTTAAAAAGGCATCAAAGTAAATTTACACTACCAGATCAGCCATGTAAATTCAGAAACCTATGCATTAGTGCTTAGCTTTCATGCAGCATATGTACTTCATATTTGTAAGGATTTATATGTTTGCCCGGGTAACCTTAACCAAAGGTCATGGAGCTCTGTTATGTAGCTGTCAACTCTTTTGTAAAGATTGAATTTGGGAAGGGGTGATGTGAGAACGCTGACTGGTATCTGTAAACCGCCGTTGCACTCATTAGCACAAACAGATAAGTAGAGATATTGAAGACGAGTTTAATTCCAGCATAATAAAAATTATTAAATATATTGCTAATAATGCTATTATGAGTTTGGTCATACCAATTGAAAAACACTTATTTGGTTGAATTACTTATATTACTCCCTGCACCAAACATACATACATTAATCAATGCAACCTGATTGTCAAGCTGATTAGTCAATGAAACATGGATCACTATAATATACAAAGTCTGTCTCGCTATGTATCATTTTCTAGCTGGAAGGCAAATTGCACTCTAATACTAGCTAATCAATATTTACATTTTTATAGCTTTGTGTTAAAATAATGGAAACAGTCCTAAATAGCAAACAAGGCAAAATGCAACCCAAGGGCTGGCTGCATTCTTAAGCGCCCATTTATTTAGGCCATAACGCTTCTAGACAAAGGCTGACAAACATTGCTTTCTTCCTGCATATGGGACTTATAAAGGCAGTCAGAAAAATGCTTTTAAAGCACTTAGACTGAAACTGTGTTTGAAGTGCTGCTTACTTGTCATAGTACTGGGACATCACAGTACTCTATATGTTTAACTGTCACTGTTACTAGGTCTTAAATATTTGTGTGTGAAAATAGTTGGAAATATGTGTGTACATGTTTGTAGGTGTAGCAGAGTTCCAGTTCACAACAGTGGATGCCCTGATACAATGAGCAGCCAAATTGCTTAACCAGTGGAGTGGTTTAATTAATGTTATAAAAGGTATTGCCGTACTCACTGTTATACACTTGTTTGATGGAGCAGTGCTTGAGCAGAACCAATCACTATATCAGTATTACGACAAAAGTTCAGTGCACAAGTTCCCTGGATACTGGCCCTGTCATTGTGTGCAGCAACTGTGTGTGATTCGGAAGCTATTCTGGGTAAATAGGCAAAAGACTGGGGACCGATACATGTAAGCACGTTTCATGAATCACGCCACACAGCATTATAATTAATCTGCGACTTTATACTAGCTACATTGCGAAAAGAATACTAATCATAAGTGCCCAGGGTGCTATAAGTGACTTTGGATGCAGCTACAGTATGATGCCACACAGATGCTAAATTAAGAAATAAGTACCGTAATCCGGGAATCGTTACCCGTGGCAGAGCGTCTATGACGCCTAATGCATCTTGTGCCATATGGTGCAAAAAGGACAGATGTATGAGCACACATCTGTATGCCCAACCAGGTCATAAACACAAAACATCTCAATAACATCTGATTCCATAGCAAACAATTTGCTATTACGTTTGAGCTACATTTAAAAAAAAAACCCCTATAGTAAAGCAGACATAATCATGATCTTTTCATATACAAATAAAGGGCCTGATTCAGGCCCAGTGCACACGTGCAAGCCCTGGAGCGAGTGAGACCTTCACTCGCTCTGGAGCTCGCAGCAAAACGGGGCGGCTGTCAATGTCGATCAACAGCTCGCCCCATTTTGTAGGCTGGTGGGGGTAAGGAACACCTGCCGTTTGTGGGCGGCCCTACTGACATCACTCGTGATGTCAGTAGTGGACTTCCGGCTCTATTAGAGCTGGAAGTCCACTTGGCATTGCGAGTGCTGAGACCCTACCACAAGGGTCTCCTCGCAATGCCGATAATCGTGACCATCGTCAGGCGGCTCACACAAGCTGTGGGTGATCACCCACAGCTGTGCGAGTGGCCTGGAGGACGGAATTAAAAAAAAATAGGGACGCCCTGATTCAGAGCGAGCGCACGCAAATAGCGTGCGCCTCTGAATCAGGCCCTAAAGTTGCTAAAAATGAAAAAAAAAACCATTTACTGTAATTATGCACGATCAATGAGGAAAGCATCTATTAGCTTCAGAGGTGCAGGGCCGTAGCTAGGGTAGTGCGGCCGGTGTCATCGCACAGGGCACCACAGGTCAGGGGGCGCTGTTTGGGCCTGTCAAATATCTGTTTATTATCATTCTTGCTTGTGGCTTCCTCTTATTTCATCCCCAGCATCTCCTGGCCTCTCCTATCTCTTCTCTGGCCCTTCCCCATGAAGTCATGGCCCTTTTTTGGGTGCATTATGCCCCTTTGAAAAATGAGGGGGGCGCCAATGCTCTTTCTGGCACAGGGCACCAAAAAGTCTAGTTACGGCTCTGCAGAGGTGGATCTACAATCAGCCAATTAGAAACAGTAGTCTTGCATTGGTGGCTGTCACTATCATCGAATTGTACTTGCGCCAAATCTGGGGAGTCTGCCATTGGTTACGCTACTGACAGAGATATGCGCATCTTCTACCTCAGTTCACAATTACACACACGTGCCTTTACTGTGCTTGGTCTGCATTACCGACACACCGCTTCCCTCCTCTGTTCCTTCCACCTCTCCAAAGCATACGTAAGGAAGCTGAAGTACCAAATCTGCATATGGAAGTGTGCGCTCTCTTTTTTGGTGAACATACACAGTACAATTTGCCAGGCAAATGTCATATGCTCACCACTGCGTGAGCCCTTATATAACTTAATACAGTATCCACAAAATTACAGTATTTGTCCATACAATAAATATTTTACTGTACAAGGTACAATGCGCAATATCTTCCTACATGACCAATAACAAAGTGACAATGGATATATTTTTAAATATTGACAGTTATGTACAGGATATGGATGTGGGTGCTCCAAATACTCAAGTTTAAATGGGACTTTTGGAACACTAATACCTCTTTCAGACATAAATTTCCAGGGCAATGAGCATGGGTTGAAACCAGACTACCCCTTTTACACTTAAAGTGGATGACCCGTGTTATTCCCAGGTTGTCACCCTTCACAACGGACCCGGGTCTTGCAGTGACCAGGGTCTTCCAGTATTCAGTGGGCACTTGGAGATGATCTCATCTCCAAGTGCCACTGTCCCTGGCCAATCAATTTGTTTTATGCGTGAACCGGGTCATCAAGACCCCAGGTTGCACCTTTCAAACTTGAGCCGTGTCATCGACAAGCGTTGCAAGTCCTGGGAAAAACCCTGCTAGCATGCAGGGTCACGCATCCGGGGCTACCAATCCGGGTCGCAAATTTCAGACATACAACAACCCGGGTTCATGCACGTTCACGCGCAAAATAATGGGTTGCTGGAATATTGTTTGTGGCCTAATCTAAAATAAGCGTATGTGAGGAGAGAGTGTATTCATTTTTATCAAGCCTGAAAAGGTGGTTTGGAGAAAAATTATTTATTTTATTTATTTTTGTCATCTTTATTTATCATTGTTTTAATTACTTTGAATATTTTACTTCATAGCTGCTAACCACTATTGTATGTCTTACAGCTGATAGCGACATCTTTTCTTTTACAAATTACTACTTTTAAATACTCAATTAGAGCAAAGAGAATCACAGGCAGCAAATTGCTATGTAATTTAAATAATCTTTACTAAGGCGACCAACATTCAAAGGAAAACATGACAGTATTAATGAAATCTATTACTAAACACGCCACTTGTTTTATGCATCAGAAGATGGTCTCAGTATGGCATTGTAACATATGTATTTTAATTGTGTTGTGTTTCTAATATTTCTATTTGTTTCTAGTTCTACAATCCAACATTTATTTAATTATAGTTTTCTAATTATAATGCACAAGGGTAGCAAGTGCATGATCTGCAAACTATGGATTTTCTCTAGCCCTTCAATCTCCCAGAAAGCCACTGGCGGGCCTCCACTTCTCATTTTTTATTTAACAGGAGACATACAAACCTAGGATCGAGAAAGCCAAGTTCCTCTTTAATGATATCACTAAAATGTTAATGCACTTAATGTTCTTTATAAGTAATAACAATGGAGGAAAAGCTCACAATTTCTTCCCAAAAATTGATAACTTGCAGCTATAAATGTGTTTTGTAAGCAGTCTTAGCAGGAAGAGAGTAAAATGGAGAAAACTGCGACCGTTCTTTCTTACAGTCTCAGTAATATAAACATTTGTCATTATTTAAAGACCTCACAGAATATTTCTTGAGGCTCTTACTGATTAACTAGCTTTTGAAATTCAGTGAGACTATAAAACTGTGGCTGAAATACATGAATTCAGCATGATAGCTTATATTGTGATATTTATTTCTTAAACATAATAATCAACCAATTTCCACTAAGCCAGGGCAGTGCAAGTGATAGAAATCTCCTTAGATAGGGTCATTGTAATACTATGTGAGACCCGAAAACCAAGATGAAGGGTGTCCAAAAGGGAGTCGTTGACTTTATGGAAAGTAATGTTGATCTGTGTTACTGATATGCGTCTGATTTTGAGAACTGGAAAGATAGAATCTCGGGATATCCGATGCAGTTTGCGATAAGCTAACAGTGTAGTGTATACTGGTTTTTGTGAATGAACAAACTGTACTGGGAGAAAGTATAAATCCATGTCAGATACTGTAGTTTATCCATCCATTTGTGTGCTATTGTGGCAGCTCCCCTATGGTTTGTAATGACTGGGAGAGTTATTCAGAGATACTAGTGGAACATTTTTTCACCCTACTGTCCCATGTAACTATTAACCATCCTTTTTATGTTATCAGTCCCACACACATTATTAATGTAATAGTGTTCTCATGTTACTCAAAAAATAAATAAAAATGACTATTTAGCCCTTTCAGTGATGCAATCTGAATGGTACGAGACGCTCTGGGTCATACTGGACACAGATCATCCCTTTTGCAGTGCCCTTAGTATTACAGCATGATACATCAGCCATGTGCGGTAGTGGGAGCGCAGTAGACAGGAGGGACTGGAGCTGAGCTGGCCTGGAGGATCGATCCCGTGCAGTGCAGCTCCCTGATGTCAGCTGTGCTGGGGGGAAGCCAGGCAGAGAAGGAAAACGGGGGAAGGAATCTGCAAAGATCTCAACCCTCTCCTAAGCTTCCCTGCTGGGCACAGCTGACAGGAGAATGGAGTCGGGATGTATCAAGCATCACATTTTGAATGCGATACATCCCGCCACTTACCGTATGTATAGTGGTGTTTATTAACGCTGTATGTATGTAGATTTACAATTAAAATGATAGGCAATGCCATCTATAGAACTCTCCTCCAAAAGCCTGGTGGTAAATGTAAATGATACTGTAATAATTTGAAAAGAGTATGTAAGCATCCGTTTTCACATTATTTTAGTTAATAAAAATGATTGCAATAGGCTTAGTTACCAATGCAGGTCAAGGCTGCAGAAAATGTTAACATATTTTAGTAATAAACAAAAGATATAAAAATAGAAAGAAATAACGTAATGAATAAAGATGATGGACGATAAAGAAAACAGCATATGCTTCTGCATGCACCATTAATGTATATTTTGCATTTGTGTTCATTAACCAGTTTTTGACATGTAATTCATCAGCACAAGTGGGGATTACAGGTGTCTAAGGGCTCTATTTATTATCATTATTTTTACTAAAATAAAGTGAAAAAGGGTTTTTTCACACCCTTTTCACATTATTTTAGTAAGTTATTACAGGGCAATTGGAGTAGAATTCGTAAAATTCTACTCCAACCCCTAAGTATCATTTATTTTTAGTAATCAGATCACATTTCCCATAATTGTAATGGGAAATGCGATCTATGTGCAAGTTACTAAAAATAAATTGTGAAAAAAATACCAGGGAAAGCCCTGTGATAATGCCACCTGGAGGTGGTGTTATCCAGGGTCTACCCCAGTTACCGGACTCCTGCTCCGCTATAACGGGCAGAGCAGAGCCCGGAGCCGGCCCCAGTGATCAGCTGTGTGGTCTAAACAGACCACATGCTGATACTGTAAAAAAAAAATAGTAAAAAAAAAAAAAACTTACCTGAGTCCAGGGACCGGAGTGTGGAGCTCCGGTGATGTCCTCCCTGTGGTCAGCTGGTCTCCCATACTGCACTGCGGCCCGGTCATCAGGTGACCGGGTCCCAGTACAGTATGGGATGTCAGCTGACCGGAGTCATGGAGGACATCACCGGAGCCTGGATCATGCAGGTAAGTGCAATTAAGGGAGGGGGGGTCGTGGGAAGCGGGGGGTCACGATCACGGGGGGGGCTTAGTGCCAGGGGGCGGGGATCAGCACCAGGGGGTAGCAGCGGCGGGCGGTCAACGCATGTGCGGGAACTTGTCACGGTATATTTTGCGAAAATACCGTGATAAGGCTGCGGAGGGGATTCGCAGGGACAGAGCTTTATCGCAAGCTCTGTCCCTGCTATGCAAATTCAGTCGGTAATATCACACTACAATCTGCATTCCCAATGCGGATTGTAGTAAATAGAGCCCTGAGAGGTCTATTTATCAAATAATATTTGCGCGATATTCCCCGGAAACACCCATTTAGGTAAAATCTATATTTTGGGATGCAGGTGTTGGGAAAACACTCAGAACCCTTGGTACACCCCCCAAAGAACAACTAATCCAAAAAAAAAAAAAAAAATTCCAGGAACACCCCAAAAAATGCATTAGAAATTTGGGGCAAAATTGAAAAAAGTGGGGAACAACTTCAAAAACTAGCAAAATTAGCTTCTGGGGGTGCTCTTAGAGGGGGCCAAGTGTTTTTTGGGATTGCAGGTGCTTGTTTGACGGAGGAATTACATTTTTCTAAAACTGTACTTTAGAGACATTAAAATATGCTAGTACCCATTTTCAAGCACCGCAAATTTGTTGGGACTACTTATTTGCTCCACAAAACACTGCTTTATGCCATTTTTCACCACTTTTACCAAGAGGCTAATAGCAAACAATTACTACCACTTAGGTACCCTAACTAGTTCAATTAGGGCTAATACTAAACTACCATAATGATTTCTGAAGTCAGCCCATCTTTTTCAGGGGTACAGAGTGATTTCCCCAATTCAACCTGCACTTTTCATCTGGTTCACATTCGCCGGGTCCCGTTTTTCCCTGTTTGGCAATTGAGTACGGAGGAATCGGGAGCGCACACGAAAGTCAGGCAGGCGGAACTTTCTCACCAATGCAAAACTAATTGAATATGGCCCTTACTTACTGTAGAAGAGAAATCTATGAAATGTGTGTTTTTTTATAAAATGCAGAAAAAAAATTTCAGGAAACTATTAACATTGTTTTTCTTTATCAGGAATCCATATTTTGGGGAAAATGTGCATTTCTTATTGACCTTTTTAATATGAACAACACATCAATACAGCTTACCGCCAAGGTAGCATTGTCAAGTCTACTTTTAATGGGCAGACACATTACCTATGCATTATGGTAGTACGGCGTCATCCATCTCTAAATGCATAAGGTCTGATGCAGAGTTCGTACTTTGCTCTAAAGAAACATGCTTGGAAAAAATACCTATTTTCGACTATATGCAGATCTGTATGTATCCTGAATTGGTGCTAAAGGTGCAACTCCAAAAAAGCAGCTTATGTGCAAGTCTGCATACAGATGTGCCCACATACGTACACCTATCCTTAAATTACAAAAAAATAGCCCTGTTTGTCACACCATGAGAGATGCGTCTAAGCAGCTACGCATCTTTTTTGCTCAATAGTTGAGTCAAGTTTCATCTTTTTCACACTGCTAATCAGGGGCGCGTCTACCCATTGACCAGGATGGCACTCGCCGGGGGGGGGCGCCGTCCGGTGGTGCCACCCACAGCCAAGGAGTAGATCAGGCCAGGACTGCCAGGACTGGAGTCCCGGCTCCAGGGTATGTCCCTGGCTCCTACCCGGGGCAATTAATTATGGCTGGGTAGCTGCTGGCGCTTGCCGGTGGCTGCTTGGTACGAGCAATTAATAGATAGTGTTTTTTTTTTCTTTACACAAGGTGCACGTATGCTTGCCACATTGCTGCACTCACTGAGGAGCCTGTCTGCCGGCGCAGCCACATCCAGAAGAGATGGTAAGTGTCTGTGTGAGCTGCGGGGGCTGAGTGTGGTTCAGAGCTTGGGACACAGAAGAGGGCTGGCTAGGGATGCAGAAGAGGGCTGGCTATGGAGAAAGAAGGGGGATGCCTGGGGACAGTAGAGGGAATGGCTGTGGAGAAAGAAGGGGGATGCCTGGGGACAGAAGAGGGAATGGCTGTGGAGAAAGAAGGGGGATGGCTGTGGAGAAAGAAGAGGGGTCTGGGGACACAAAAGAGGGACGGCTGGGGAGACAGAAGGGGGGATGGCTTTGGACACAGAAGAGGGCTGGCTGTGGAGAAAGAAGGGGGATGGCTGGGGACACAAAAGAAGGATGGCTCGGGAGACAGAAGAGGGAATGGCTGGGGAGGCAGAAGAGGGAATGGCTGGGGAGAGGGAATGGCTGGGGAGACAGAAGAGGGAATGGCTGGGGAGACAGAAGAGGGAATGGCTGGGGAGACAGAAGAGGGAATGGCTGGGGAGACAGAAGATGTGCTCAAACTTCATATGACTGCATTGCAAGCGTCCATTATTGGAACATGGGCATTTGTTTTTTGTTTTACTTTTGCGTTCCAGTTTTGTTAATCTTCCTCAGCTTTTCAATATCCTATTTGTAGCCAAATGTCTGTGATTTATATTTATACAGTACATGTTATGAGAGGGCAGAGGGCCTGATTCAGAGACGGACGCTCTGAAAGAGCTCTCGCTGTGAATCAGGGCATTTTTTTTTTGGAGCGGCCTCCTGGCCGGTCGCATAGCTGTGGGTAATCATCAAGACCATCGCGACCATCAGGCATGGGATGAGACCCTTGTGGTAGGGTCTCGTGCCCACAAGCCCCTAATAGAGCCGGAAGCTCTCCCACTGACATCACTGGTGATGTCAGTGGGGCCGCCCACAAACGGCAGGCGTTCTCATGGGAACGCCTCCGTTTGTGAAGCCACCACCCCGGCCATGCCCACCAAACGGGGCGAGCTGTCAATCACCATCGACAGCTCGCCCCCTTTGGTGCGAGACCCGGAGCGATGGAGCACCCGTCGCTAGCCGGGTCTCGCGCATGCGCACGACGGAGCCGGCTCCATCGTGCGCATGCCCAGTGGGCAAACATCGACCAGGTTGCGAGCGCTCAGCGCTCGCTACCGGGTCTGAATCAGGGCCAGAGTCAGCAGGAGTTGTTTCAGTAGAAAAACAAAATAAAACAAACTGTATCTGCTGCTTGCTCTCAACACACAAGCAACAAGGCAAATCCCTTTTTGATAATGTAAAGATAAAATAAACATATATATTTTTTGAGGGTACGATAGCTCTTCAAGACACATATGCATTATAATTCTTTCTTGTCTTACAATTTGGTATGTGCACAAAACCAGCCTCACAGTTACTGGGACTCACATTACTTGCTTGTTAATACCTTGCTGGCAGAGATTTCAGGTAGAGTTAAGTGCACATGCCTGTAACCAGATTGTGCTTGGGATGCTAAATTTGATTATGTGTGAGATATGGGTTATTTCTGTAGTGAGTGCTTACAAGTGCATAACCATTGTAGATTGCCAAGCAAAAATAACCTGTCTATAAGACAGAAGAGCATTTTGCTAGTGAATAATTTATATGATGCTTTGTTATTAGCTCTCTTAAAAAAGAGAAAGTAAATGAAAGGATGCTCTGTTGCAGGGAAATGTCTTTTGATAAATGAGCTGAGATATGCACAGTAACCATGTTGTGTAGAGGAATCTGGTGTGCTCTGACTTAGGGGTATATTTACTAAATTGCGGGTTTTTAGAAGTGGAGTTGTTGCCCATAGCAACCAATCAGATTCTAGCTATTATGTTCTAGAAGGTGCAAGATATATGATAAGTGGAATATGATTGGTTGCTATGGGCAACAACTACACACTTCTAAAAACCAGCACTTTAGTAAATATACCCCTTAGGGCCTGATTAAGAAAGGTGGACGCTGATACATTGGCAGCTGGGATCCCGCATGCATCTGCTGTGTGAAAATAGGCTAATGCTGTAGCCGTCTGGAAATGTATTGAGACCCACTGCGGCTTCATAGATCCAAGTAAGTGCGTACAAATATGAAACCGCCATCGCAAATAATTCGATAATTGGCCATCTGAGCAGCCCTATGGTCCCGGCAGAATGGTAGCCTGAACTGAGACTTTGGAACCACGTACGGGATAACAGGCACAGGCTATGACACACCCTGAAAACACCTGCTTTTTTGTGGCCCCCCCAGTTATCTCCTCCAAACGGTCACTGACTGTCAATCACTTTGCAAAGTAATTTTCACAGCAAGTGGCATCGCAAAGGTTCCTTGGCGTATGGGCAGGGTGATCGTGACGCATGTGCAGTCGACCAATAATCGTTCAACTGCGTACTATCAGAATTGCATACATCTCTGAATTGGGCGCCCTACCGCCTAATTCAGAGGTACATACTGCACACTAGCGATGTCGGACACAAGCGGCCGATGTTTTTAGTCTCTACATGTGTCTGAGACGCACCAGTGCATGAGTCCCCATGGTTACTGTACAAAGACACAGATCGGAATTGCATGCAGATAGAAGCAATTACAGTGGGCATTTGTAGGTGGTACTGGCGGTGGCAGACAGAAAGCCGACAGTCGAAATGCCAACCGTCGGCTTCCTGACTGTCTAATCCCGGCAGGGGTCTAATGACAGGCGCCGATATTCCGACACCTGTCATTTTACCTACGCTGGGAGCTCAACGCCCGGCATACCGTTCGAAGGTAAGCCGGGCAGCGGGCGTGGACAGCCGCGGGGAGGGGGAGGGTTAGGTTAGGGGCTCCCAGGGGGGACTTAGGGTTAGGCACCCCCCCAGGAGGGTTAGGGTTAGGCTAGGGAAAGGGGGGTTAGTGTTAGGAACCCCGGGAGGAGGTTAGGGTTAGGGACCCCCCCCCAGGAGACTTAGGTATAGGCTGTGGGGAAGGTGGGGGTTAGGTTCAGGCACTCATGGGGGGGGTTAGGATTAGGCACTTGGGGGGGGTTAGGGTTAGGCACCACTAAGGGAGGGTTAGGGGGGGGTTAAGTTAGTAAATAGTTAAATACCTGTCGGGATCTTCACTGCTGGTCTACAACTGTCAGGAATACAACATACGTCCGGCGGTATACTGATCCCAGTACTGGGGGGGGGTACACTTTGTCAAGGCAGACGTGTGTGTGTCACGGTCAGCGACTGTGTCTAAAGATGCAGTAACCATAGGATTACTCAGAAGTTCGATAATTGACTGATCTGCATCCGATGGTACATCTTTATATGCAATCGCTTGGATTTGTGAAGATGCCGGTGGGGTCTCAATACAGATCTAGATGGCTGCGCCATTCACAGTTGTTGCGTACAAAAGACCGCAGTCGCAACAGGATTTGCGTCCATCTCTGAATCAGGCCTTAAACTACGGATGGCCATCAATTATTGATAGTTAACACTGGTTAACCTAGAACTGGTATTAATAATGTATATATACCAAACACCCATACCAGCAACTGATACATTAACTTCACTCATACGAAATGAATATCATAAAGTCTCTACAGTAAATTAATTTCCATAGACAATGGAGCCAACTTACTTTACAGAAGACTAGAATATATTCTTTATATGTACCAAATGTTTGTTGTAAGTTTTCAAAACACAAGTTCACTGTAAAATATATATCAAAGTACATAAACAACATGCAAGGTGATACATATTGAGCGATTTGCTTTACTACATCAGTAAAATATAATACAGGGAGAATGTAAGCTCCCTTGGCTATAGCTGGGTGACTTGAAGAACCTTCACACACAATCATAAACTTTCCATCCAGCCTTTGAAAATGTAGTACTTTGTGATTCTTTGAAGTATTAAAGATCAAACCATTTCCTCTTGCAGTCTGAAGACAGGCTTGTTCTCAGCATGGGACTCTTTCACTTTTCATTCTCCAGCCAAAGTAGGAAACCGATATACCTCTCTTGTCCCGTAACCTCCCTCCCACCCTCACGTCACATTTGCTTGCTCAGATCTTGATCAGAAAAAAACATCATATCACAAAATGCTAATGATCTATGTCTTTGTGTGCCCTTTGCTGGTGCATGATACTGTAACCTATAAACTGCTGAATCTGTTACTTCTACAAACCAGTGGCTGCTGCCATACCATATACTGCAGATTACAGCATGGAGTCGCCTTTCGAACTCTGTATTCTGTACACAATCGAAAAGGTGTTTTGGCAAATAAAAAAAAATGCTTGAATTTTACCTTATTTGCTCTATACAGTGTATGTTATTGGCTTCCATCATTAGTAGCTTGATAATAATGGTAGTGCAGGTGTCATGATGAATGGAGTGCTCCACCTCATAACACGTAAGTGTTTGAGTACGGACACCCATTGGAGTCCAAAAAACCAATGCCTTCATTGTGGTATGCAGGGGTCCACTCTTTCCATTGGCTTTTGGTATATTATGACGACATTCACCAGGACGACTTTCAGCATGTTGACAGTGATGAAGTGTTGACACATGGTCAATAACCCTAACCCTAGCCCCTCAACCTATTCCTAACCCGTAACACAAACTCCTAAACCTAAGCCAAATGCTAATGTTGACATTTTGACATTATCGACATTCTGCCATGTTGACATTTTCCAGGTTTCGACATTTATTGTGTTGTCATTTTAACCATGTAGACATCACATATGTCGATAAGTATGACTGTCAATGTTGTCTGGTACATTCTGACTACATACCTAGTTAGTTTTACACATACAAAGTCACATACTGTATGAACCGGGATGTAGTCATGTGACCGGCCGGTGGTCACAATCCCTACGGAAGAATGCCGGCTAGGGAGTATTGATAGGTGTTGAAATACCGACGCCTATCATAATCCCAACGCCGGAATCTAGAACGACTCGGTACCGAATGAGGTAAGTACGGTCCACGCGTCCTTATAGCCACTGGGGGGAGTGGGGGGAGGGGAGGTTAGGTTTAGGGCACCCCGGGGGGATTTAGGGTTAGGCACCCCCCGGGAGGGTTAGGGTTAGGCTAGGGAAGGGAGGTTAGGTTTAGGCACCCCAGGGGGGAGGTTAGGGTTAGGCACCACTAAAGGAGGGTTAGAATTAGGGGGGGAAGAGGGGAGGGTTAGGTAGTTTACTCACCTCCGTCGGGATCTCCGCTGTTCGGCCTGCCGGCATCGGGATTTCGACCGCTAGGCTCCCGTATGAAGCACAATGGAACATGGCATGAGAAAAACCCCTGGCTGCTGAACCATAGCACTTCATACACAGATTCAGACTCATTCGCACACAGATGTACAAATGTCGTACATGAAATTGATCAGTGTAATTTAGCAATGTAGATTTGCCACTTCCAGTTGTTTTATTTATGCAAATAAGAGGCAAATTTTGAGCAAGAAAGACACTCAGCGGGGACAATTTTGGCCGGGACCTGGTGCACCAGGAGGGGCTATTTGCCGCGAGGACACATCTGCACAATTGTCCCATAATGACAATTACCAGCATAACATATCCTACAGAATACACTATGTGGTTTTATTTTATTTCTTTTGGCTCCACTATAAATTATTGAAAAGTTCTAGCTACTAACAAAATTATTATTATTCATTTGATTTTGAATAAAGCATTTTTTCACTTTGCAATAATTTTTTTATATGTATTTTTCCCAAAAACATGATTCCATTTTTAAATTAATAAGTGTTATTATTTTTTATTACTATTATTATTTTTTTTATCTGTGTAACTAAAAGCCTTAAATTCAGCTTTTCAGTTCCACTACATGTGCATGAACGGACTATCCAGGTTATGTATATCCCTCAAGATTGGTACGTAAGTTAAGCATAAACACTCAGGGTCAGTATTGCCGAGAAACATGAGTATTACATAGAAGCCCCAGTGATATTTTATTAAAATATGGTAATGGAATAATACTGTAATTTTACGGTGTTAAATGGTGATAGAAAATCCTATTTATTGACATTTTTTATAGTGATAGAAAATCCCATTTATTGGCAATTTTTAATATATAGGCTAGACAATGAGTTACATCCTTATGCACAAGAGTTTGCAAAATCCAAGACTGCCATTAGTCTGCACTGAATTCCCTCCACTGCCACAACATGAGCAATTTCACCTGTTAAGGGGCCCATACATCTGCGGCGGATTGCCGCAATTCCCCGTTATGCCAGCGTTCCGGCTGTGGGATAGGGGATATTCAACATGTTGAAAAATCTCGATTTCCCGATCCCGACCCAAAAATAGTGGAAAATTGTCGAGTCGGGGATTTTTAATATGTTGAATTTCCCCAATCCATCGGCAGATTGGCAATCATCAATGTCCGTGGATTGGCGGTTTTAGTCACCAAACAGTGCATCGATTTGCCGTCGGCAGAACGGGGAATCGAGGCTCAGGTTTATGGGGCCCTTTAGACAACGCACCATATTTATTTTGCTATTGCGTTAACTTAGACTGATTTAATTAGCAGTATAACCTGTAGCTTCAACAAACTACTCATCAAAATAGCGAAAAGGGTGGGTGTGGGTTTCACAGAAAGTCGTGTATAAATTTGTTATCTTTATAACAAAATAAGGAATAAGTAAATACTATTTCATTTTTTCTGCAGCAAAAATGCAATCATCATTTTCCTTTGAGTGCTGGCGGTTTCCTGTGTATTTCAGTGTGAGATCAAATTTATTTTACATGATTCACTCCCACTTGTCTTCTCAGCTTGTTAAATTAATCTTTTTTTTTTTTTTTCATGAAGCACATGACTCTATCCCTGACTTCTTCGGGGAATATACACAAATCATTGTCCAGCCAGGGAAAATCTGCTGTTACTGTAGGTCTTCTGACTAAAATTAGTTTACAGAAGCCTAACACTCATGTGAGTGGAAACGTGCTGCAGCAGGGAAGCGGCTGCTGTGCTATAGTAGACAGATGGTGACTCGCTAGGTTTCATGGGAAAATGATTAATGATGATGTCAAAGAGAGAGGAGAAAGCGTGAATCTCTGGATACATTCTCTCAGCCTCTGTGCTTGGTGTATGTTCTAAGCAGCACAAAGACCTCAGAGTGTTTAAAGCACATCAGATTATTTCAGACAGCTCTCCTCTGCTTTGTTAGGTTATGCTTGGTGATAAACGGAGCCTATCAAAATCTTTTATTTGGTATTATAAGGCAGAATGATGTATATATAGTATATCAAATTCTTATTTATATACACA
The DNA here is from genome assembly GCA_031769625.1 of Taudactylus pleione. Taxonomy (NCBI): domain Eukaryota; kingdom Metazoa; phylum Chordata; class Amphibia; order Anura; family Myobatrachidae; genus Taudactylus; species Taudactylus pleione. The sequence continues at coordinate 2,944,653 of JAUIMM010000009.1, read as the reverse complement.
ATATATGTAGTTAATTTATTTTGATAAACCTTATAAGACAATTCAGAAGATATATTATGATGATTGTTTATCACCTACCCCAGTGATAGGCAACTTGATACACACATTACTCCCAACATAGCCTCCTGATTTGGGAGTGTGGTATCCCGGAATGGGGGCATGGCCGGGCATCAAGCTGCTATTCAGGGGCAGAACTATGGGAGACAATGGAGGTGCCTGCCACCGGGCTCCAGCTCTGAAGGGGCACCTCCTCCATTGTCCACAGCACATTCACCCCACTTAGGGCTGTAACTATGTACCCGGAGTGTACAGTCATGGCCGCCCAGTACATGGCACCGCTTCCCGGCACCTGAGAAGCGACCATACACTAGTGAAGAGCTCCATGTCAGACCATCAGCTGCTGCCTTCATCTATCTATAGCCTGTCTGCATGTAAATTGCTACATTAAAGTGTCAGCGGCTGTGACGGGGGGGCACCAAATTATAACTTGCCTCCGGGCATCATGGATGAATTTACGCCTGCTCCTATTATTCATCATAATGCCGGCTGGCGGCATGCCCAGCACTTCCTGAGCCTCTGGCTGCACTCAGTCCCTCTCTGTAATATTTAGATGTGCTCAGTGGCATCTATTCACTAATCCACTTGCTGCTATGCTATGCAGAGCAGCAGGTGAGAGAAAGACCTCCCAACCTTTCCTCTCCCAATGAAGACCACGGGTGGGATGGAGAGACAGTGAAAAGCAGGACTGTCCCTGCAAAATCGGGATGGTTGAAAGGTCTGTACAATTCAGAGGTCTCACTGGGTGTCCCTCTAACTTTCAAAAGGGCTGGACATAACCCCTCAGTAAATTACATGTAATCTAATATGAAAACAAAGCAGGGAATAGCAGGGAGCAGCAAGTGAAAACTTGGAGGGCTACATGCTGTGGCTGTCTCATACTGTCAGAGGCGAGGTCATACCCCAACAGGTGTTCTTTGCATTTTTTAAGTACTAGACTACAGAAGCTCCATAAGCCAAATGCAGTGGAGACTCCCTGCACCGCCCTTGCACAAATCAGGGTGAATGTTACAATCAGTTTGCTCAAATCGGGATGGTTGAAAGGTATGCTGACTTAGTAAATACTAGGGGTGAGCGGGTTCGGATTTCTGAAATCCGAACCCCCCCGAGCCCCCCCGATCCGAGTCAGGCTCGACTTTTCCCGCCTGACTCGGATCTGAAATCGAGGCAAAACGTCATCATCCCGCCTTCCGAGTCTCGCGGGTTTTGGATCCTATATAAGGTACCCGCGTCGGCGCCATTTTCTCACTCGGCTGTGGACAGTGAAGAGGGAGGGTGGGAGTTAGGGCTGTGTAGTGTAGTGTAGTGTAGTGTAGTGTAGTGCTGCTGTTGTCCACTACTTCAAAGTCCATAGGGGCTGGCTGTGTTGTGCTGTGCTGCTGTTGTTAATAGGGGCTGTGTCCACTACTTCAAAGTCCATAGGGGCTGGCTGGACTGTGTTGTGCAGTCAGTTCTCCATAGGGGCTGTGTCCACTCCAAAGTCCTGTGCAGTGTCCCAGTCCTAAAGGAGTGCTGTAGTGTTGTCCAGGGGGTGCTCTGTCCATCAGGGGTGCTCCCCCCAAGTGCTAAAAAAATAATATATTTTCTGTGTTTGTGAATTGTGTGCGCAGTAGCCGCACGTGCATCAACAAAGTAGTGCCAAGTGTGCGCCTGTGTCATAAGTAAAGGGCCGGCTGGCTTGACCGTTAAAGGGTGCTGTAACCCCCGAAAGTACACTCCAGTCCAAACCAAAAAAAAATTATTTTCTGTGTTTGTGAATTGTGTGCGCAGTAGCCGCACGTGCATCAACAAAGTAGTGCCAAGCGTGCGCCTGTGTCATAAGTAAAGGGCCGGCTGGCTTGACCGTTAAGGGTGCTGTAACCCCCGAAAGTACACTCCAGTCCAAACCAAAAAAAAAATTATTTTCTGTGTTTGTGAATTGTGTGCGCAGTAGCCGCACGTGCATCAACAAAGTAGTGCCAAGCGTGCGCCTGTGTCATAAGTAAAGGGCCGACTGGCTTGACCGTTAAGGGTGCTGTAACCTCCGAAAGTACACTCCAGTCCAAACCAAAAAAAAAATTATTTTCTGTGTTTGTGAATTGTGTGCGCAGTAGCCGCACGTGCATCAACAAAGTAGTGCCAAGCGTGCACCTGTGTCATAAGTAAAGGGCCGGCTGGCTTGACCGTTAAGGGTGCTGTAACCCCCGAAAGTACACTCCAGTCCAAACCAAAAAAAAAATTATTTTCTGTGTTTGTGAATTGTGTGCGCAGTAGCCGCACGTGCATCAACAAAGTAGTGCCAAGCGTGCGCCTGTGTCATAAGTAAAGGGCCGGCTGGCTTGACCGTTAAGGGTGCTGTAACCCCCGAAAGTACACTCCAGTCCAAACCAAAAAAAAATTATTTTCTGTGTTTGTGAATTGTGTGCGCAGTAGCCGCACGTGCATCAACAAAGTAGTGCCAAGCGTGCGCCTGTGTCATAAGTAAAGGGCCGGCTGGCTTGACCGTTAAGGGTGCTGTAACCCCCGAAAGTACACTCCAGTCCAAACCAAAAAAAAAATTATTTTCTGTGTTTGTGAATTGTGTGCGCAGTAGCCGCACGTGCATCAACAAAGTAGTGCCAAGCGTGCACCTGTGTCATAAGTAAAGGGCCGGCTGGCTTGACCGTTAAGGGTGCTGTAACCCCCGAAAGTACACTCCAGTCCAAACCAAAAAAAAAATTATTTTCTGTGTTTGTGAATTGTGTGCGCAGTAGCCGCACGTGCATCAACAAAGTAGTGCCAAGCGTGCGTCTGTGTCATAAGTAAAGGGCCGGCTGGCTTGACCGTTAAAGGGTGCTGTAACCCCCAAAGTACACTCCAGTCCAAACCAAAAAAAAATTATTTTCTGTGTTTGTGAATTGTGTGCGCAGTAGCCGCACGTGCATCAACAAAGTAGTGCCAAGCGTGCGCCTGTGTCATAAGTAAAGGGCCGGCTGGCTTGACCGTTAAAGGGTGCTGTAACCCCCGAAAGTACACTCCAGTCCAAACCAAAAAAAAATTATTTTCTGTGTTTGTGAATTGTGTGCGCAGTAGCCGCACGTGCATCAACAAAGTAGTGCCAAGCGTGCGCCTGTGTCATAAGTAAAGGGCCGGCTGGCTTGACCGTTAAAGGGTGCTGTAACCCCCGAAAGTACACTCCAGTCCAAACCAAAAAAAAATTATTTTCTGTGTTTGTGAATTGTGTGCGCAGTAGCCGCACGTGCATCAGCAAAGTAGTGCCAAGCGTGCGCCTGTGTCATAAGTAAAGGGCCGGCTGGCTTGACCGTTAAAGGGTGCTGTAACCCACAAAGTACACTCCAGTCCAAACCCAAAAAAAAATTATTTTCTGTGTTTAGCCGCACGTATATATCAAATCGATATAACATAAATGGAGGACCAAACTTTCTCCGATAAAAATAAAATAGAGAAAGATCAAGAACCACTTCCTCCTAGTGCTGAAGCTGCTGCCACTAGTCATGACATAGACGATAACATGCCATCAACGTCGTCTGCCAAGGCCGATGCCCAATGTCATAGTAGAGGGCACATACAATCCCAAATGGCAAAGTTCAGGAAAATGACCTTGAAAAAGACATTTAAATCAGCTGAAGAGAAACGTAAACTTGCCAATATGCCATTTACGACACGGAGTGGCAAGGAACGGCTAAGGTCGATCCCTAGTATGTTCATGACTAGTGGTTCAGCTTCACATGACGATGGAAGCCCTCCTCCCACTAAAAAAATCAAAAGAGTTAAGCTGGCAAAAGCACAGCGAAGAACTGTGCTTTCTAAGAAGATATCACAAATCCCCAAGGAGAGTCCAAGTGTGGTGGTGGTTGCGATGCCTGACCTTCCCAGCACTGGACGGGAAGAGGTGGCTCTTTCCACCATTTGCACGCCCCCTGCAAGTGCTGAAAGGAGCACCCACAGTCCACTTGCTGATATGCAAATTGAAGATGTCACTGTTGAAGTACAACAGGATGAGGATACTGGTGTAGCTGGCGCTGAGGAGGAAGTTGGCGAGGAGGATTCTGATGGTGATGTGGTTTGTTTAAATCAGGCTCTGGGGGAGACAGTTGTTGTCCGTGGGATGAAAAAGCCCATCACGGTCATGCCTGGGCAGAAGACCAAACATTCCACCTCTTTGGTCTGGCAATATTTCTATCCAAATCCGGACAACAACTGTCTTGCCATATGTACCATATGTAAAGGTGAAATAAGTAGGGGTAGGGACGTCAACCACCTAGGAACATCCTCCCTTATACGGCACCTGCAGCGCGTTCATAAAAAGTTACTGTCAAGTTCAGAAACTTTGGCTAAGACCGTAAGCAGTCCAGGGACACCTAAATCCCGTTGTCCTGTTGTATCCAAGCGCCTGCAAACCACACCGTCAACTCCCTCCTCGTCAATTTCCTCCTTAGTTAGGATTGGAAGTAGTCCTGCAGGCCATGTCACTGGCATGACTGACTCTCCTATCCGGGATTCCTCCGGAGGATCCTGCATTGCTACGCCTACTGCTGCCGCTGCTGCTGTTGCTGCTGCTGGGAGTCGTTCATCATCCCAGAGAGGAAGTAGGAACACCACTACTTTTACTAAACAATTGACCCTCCAACAGTCCTTAGCGAGGAGGATGAAGTACGACAGCAGTCATCCTGAAGCAAAACGTATAACTGAGGCCTTGACTGCTATGTTGGTGTTAGACGTGCGTCCGGTATCCGCCATTAGTGCAGTGGGATTTAGACAATTGATGGAGGTAGTGTGTCCCCGGTTCCAAATCCCGTCTAGATTCCACTTCACTAGGCAGGCGATACCGAGACTGTACAGAAACGTCAGAAAAAGTGTCCTCAGTGTCCTGAAAAATGCCGTTGTACACAATGTCCACTTAACCACGGACATGTGGACAAGTGGAACAGGGCAGACTAAGGACTATATGACTGTGACAGCCCACTGGGTAGATGTATCACCTTACGCAGCAACAGCAGCAGCGTCACCAGTAGCAGCATCTCAGAAATGCCAGCTCGTTACAAGGCAGGCTACGCTGTGTATCACCGGTTTCAGTAAGAGGCACACCACCGACAACCTCTTAGAGAAACTGAGGGAAATCATCGCCCAGTGGCTTACCCCACTTAGACTCTCCTGGGGATTTGTGATATCTGACAACGCCACCAATATTGTGCGGGCATTACATCTGGGCAAATTCCAGCACGTCCCATGTTTTGCTCACACAATAAACTTGGTGGTGCAGAATTTTCTGAAAAGCGACAGGGGCGTGCAGGAGACGCTTTGGGTGGCCCGAAAAATTTCTGGCCACTTTCGCCATTCAGCGACTGCGTGCCGAAGACTGGAGCACCAGCAAACACTCTTGAACCTGCCCCGCCATCACCTGAAGCAAGAGGTTGTGACGCGGTGGAACTCAACCCTCTATATGCTTCAGAGGATGGAGGAGCAGCAAAAGGCCATACAAGCCTATACATCCACCTATGACATAGGCAAAGGAGGGGGTATGCACCTGACTCAAGCGCAGTGGAGAATGATTTCCGTGTTGTGCAAGGTTCTCCAGCCCTTCGAACTTGCCACACGTGAAGTCAGTTCAGACACTGCCAGCTTGAGTCAGGTCATTCCCCTCATCAGGCTTTTGCAGAAGCAGCTGGAGAAAGTGAAGGAGGAGCTAAGACGGAGCGATTCCGCTCGGCATGTGGGACTTGTGGATGAAGCCCTTCATTCGCTTTGCCAGGATTCCAGGGTGGTCAATCTGTTGAAATCAGACCACTACGTTTTGGCCACCGTGCTCGATCCTAGGTTTAAAGCCTATGTGGTGTCTCTCTTTCCAGCCGACACAAGCCTGCAGAGGTGCAAAGACCTGCTGGTGAACACACTGTCAGCTGAAGCGGAACGTGACACGTCAACGGCTCCTTCTTCATTTTCTCCTGCAACTGGGGCTGCCAGGAAAAAACTTAGGTATCCTAAGCAACCCGCTGGCGGTGATGCAGGGCAGGCAGGACCAAGTTTGGACATCTGGTCCGGACTGAAGGACCTGGCAACAATTTCTGACATGTCTACTGTCACTGCATATGATACTGTCACCATTGACAGAATGGTGGAGGATTACATCGGTGACAGCATCCAAGTAGGCATGGCAGACAGTCCATACCTGTACTGGCAGGAAAAAGAGGCAATTTGGAGGCCCCTGTACAAACTGGCTCTATTTTACCTGAGTTGCCCCCCCTCCAGTGTGTACTCCGAAAGAGTGTTTAGTGCAGCCGGGAACCTTGTCAGCGAAAGGCGTAGGAGGTTGCTTCCACAGAATGTGGAGAAGATGATGTTCATCAAAATGAATTATCAGCTCTTCCAGGGAGACCAGCCTCCAGAAGGTACAGAGGGACCTGTGGTGGTGGATTCAAGTGGGGACGAGTTAATACTTTGTGAGGATGAGGATGTACACACTGAAGAGGGTGAGGAATCGGTGGATGAGGAGGATGAGGATGACATCTTGCCTCCATAGAGCCAGTTTGTGCAGGGACACATTAATTGCCAGCTTGTTTTGTGGGGGCCCAAACGAACCAATCATTTCAGCCACAGTTGTGTGGCAGACCCTGGCGCTGAAATGATTGGTTTGTTAAAGTGTGCATGTCCTGTTTATACAACATAAGGGTGGGTGGGAGGGCCCAAGGACAATTCCATCTTGCACCTCTTTTTTTTCTTTGCATTATGTACAGTTTGGGGCCTAGTTTTTCAAACTGCCATCCTGTCTGCCACTGCAGTTTCACGCCTAGATGGGTCACGTGTTTGTGCCGCCCACTCGTGTCGCTTAGCATAGTCATCCAGCTACCTCGGTGCAACGTTTTGGACATAAAAACACTATTGTGAGGTGTGAGGTGTTCAGAATAGACTGGAAATGAGTGGAAATTAAGGTTATTGAGGTTAATAATAGCATAGGAGCAGAAAAACCTACAAATTCTGTGATTTTAGCTGTTTTTATGCTTTTTTTAAAAAAAATACAGATCCAAAACACAAAACCCAGAACCCAAAACACGGAAGGGTGGTTTTGGCAAAACCAATCCAGATCCAAAACACGAAGAAAGATCCAGATCCAAAACCAAAACACAAAACACGAAAAGTGGCCGGTGCACACCCCTAGTAAATACCATACCATTTGTACCTCTTTTTGGTAACAGGGGGCTTTCAAATATAAAGAAGCTTAAATTTAATGCACACGTAACATATACTGTTAAATATAACTGTGATTAACAACAATTAAACAGATGCTCTTTATGTTTAAAATACTCCCATGAATGTGTCATGACAAATGTATAGAATAATAATTTGCACAGCATGACTGACAGCTTTACAATCCTAGTGACTGATATAATCAATATAGATAACATTCTAGGGCGGGGTGGCCAACCAGTCAAAGGCAAAGAGCCAAAAATATACGTAGTCAAGCGAAAGAGCCGATAGCATGCGCGCACCGCCACGAGGCCACGCCCCATTTTTGTGCACACGCCTTTGGTATGACATTTGCAGGAACATGACCTTGTGTCACACCCTGGGGACGAGCCCAGGACATTGAAAAAAACATTTTACATAATTTTCCCAATATACATTTTTCACTGTTGAAGTGAAAGAAAAAGCCAGAGCAATATAGAAGACATTGAAATAGCCACGTTCACATAAAATACACAGTAACAAGCCAGATCCACGTAAAATACATATTGAAATCCAGAACCACATAAAATACATTGAGAATGCCAGTGCCCATTATGCTGTGCCTCCTGTAGTTGTGTCCCATATGCAGTGCCCTCCTGTAGTTGTGCCCATTAAGCAATGCCCCCAGTAGTTATGCAATGCCCCTGTAGCTGTGCCCATTAAGCAATGCCCCCATTAGTTGTGGCCCTTATGCAATGCCCCCTGTAGCTGTGCCCATTATGCAATGCCCCCTGTAGTTGTGCCCAATAAGCAATGCCCCCTGTAGTTGTGCCCAATAAGCAATGCCCCCTGTAGTTGTGCCCAGTAAGCAATATCCCCAGTAGTTGTGGACCTTAAGCAATGCCCCCTGTAGTTGTGCCCAATAAGCAATGCCCCCTGTAGTTGTGCCCAATAAGCAATATCCCCTGTAGTTGTGGACCTTAAGCAATGCCCCCTGTAGTTGATCCCATTAAGCAGTTGCCGAAAAAAGGAAAGGGGGGTTGGGCTGCACGTCCTAATTTAAACACAATATGAGGTGCTACCTTGCTGAGACCTGTAGTTCTACAGCAGTAATAGAAGGAGGGAAAAGCAGATGCACACTCTAAGCACTAAGAACACTTAATATCACAAAATATATAATAAACTGTCAATAAACATGGTTTTAAATTGAGGTTCTTAGTACATGTTTGACCATGTTTATTGACAGTTTATTATATATTTTGTGATATTAAGTGTTCTTAGTGCTTAGAGTGTGCATCTGCTTTTCCCTCCTTCTATTACTGCTGTAGAACTACAGATCTCAGCAAGGTGGCACCTCATATTGTGTTTAAATTAGGATGCGCAGCCCAACCCCCCTTTCCTTTTTTCTGTGTATGCGTGTATCTAGCTCTCTTCCTACCTGCCCCAGGTGATTATAATTAGTATGGGTCCCGTGCATTGCAGTGCACACATGTAATGGGCGCTATTACAGGTAAGTCCTAGATACATTTATAAAATGTGTCAGTATTAGGGATGTTAGGGACCCACCTGATGAGGTTCACCTTGATGCGGTAGGTGGGCAAACATCTTTGGCCAAACATGTACTAAGTACCTCAATTTAAAACCATGTTTATTGACAGTTTACTATATATTTTGTAATATTAAGTGTTCTTAGTGCTTAGAGTATGAATCTGCTTTTCCCTCCTTCCATTAAGCAATGCCCCTATTAGTTGTGGCCATTATGCAATGCCCCCTGTAGCTGTGCCCATTATGCAATGCCCCCTGTAGTTGTATCCAATAAACAATGCCCCCAGTAGTTGTGGCCCTTATGCAATGTCCCCTGTAGTTGTGCCTATTATGCAATGCCCCCTGTAGTTGTGCCCATTAAGCAATGCCCCCATTAGTTGTGGCCATTATGCAATGCCCCCTGTAGCTGTGGCCATTAAGCAATTGCCCCAGTAGTTGTGGCCCCTTAAGCAATGCCCCTGTAGCTGTGCCCATTATGCAATGCCCTCTGTAGTTGTGCCCCTTCTGCAATGCCCCCTGTAGCTGTGCCCATTAAGCAATGCCCCCAGTAGTTGTGGCCCTTCTGCAATGCCCCATGTAGCTGTGCCCATTAAGCAATGCCTCCAGCAGTTGTGCCCCTTATGCAATTCACCCTGTAGCTGTGGCCATTAAGCAATTGCCTCAGTAGTTGTGGCCCTTAAACAATGCCCCTGTAGCTGTGCCCATTATGCAATGGCCTCTGTAGTTGTGCCCCTGCTGCAATGCCCCCTGTAGCTGTGCCCATTAAGCAATGCCCTCTGTAGTTGTGGCCCTTATGCAATGCCCCCTTGGAGCTGTGACCATTATGTAATGCCCCCAGTAGTTGTGCCCCTTCTGCAATGCCCCCTGTAGCTGTGCCCATTAAGCAATACCTCCAGCAGTTGTGCCCCTTATGCAATTCCCCCTGTAGCTGTGGCCATTAGGCAATTGCCTCAGTAGTTGTCTCCCTTAAACAATGCCCCTGTAGTTGTGCCCATTATGCAATGTCCCCTGTAGCTGTGCCCATTAAGCAATGCCCCCATTAGTTGTGACCCTTATGCAATGCCCCCTGCAGCTGTGCCCATTAAGCAATGCCCCCAGTAGTTGTGGCCCTTAAGCAATGCTCCTGGAGCTGTGACCATTATGTAATGCCCCCCAGTAGCTGTGCCCATTAAGCAATGCCTCCAGCATTTGTGCCCCTTATGCAATGCCCCCTATAGCTGTGGCCATTAAGCAATTGCCACAGTAGCGGTGGCCATTAAGCAATTGCCCCAGTAGTTGTGGCCCTTAAGCAATGCCCCTGTAGCTGTGCCCATTATGTAATGCCCTCTGTAGTTGTGCCCCTTCTGCAATGCCCCCTGTAGCTGTGCCCAGTAAGCAATGCCCCCATTAGTTGTGGCCCTTATGCAATGCCCCCTGTAGCTGTGCCCATTAAGCAATGCAGCCAGTAGTTGTGGCCCTTAAGCAATGCCCCTGTAGCTGTGCCCATTATGCAATGCCCTCTGTAGTTGTGTCCCTTCTGCAATGCCCCCTGTAGCTGTGCCCATTAAGCAATGCCCTCATTAGTTGTGGCCCTTCTGCAATTCCCCCTTGTAGCTGTGCCCATTAAGCAATGCACCCAGTAGTTGTGGCCCTTAAGCAATGCCCCTGTAGCTGTGCCAATTATGCAGTGCCCTCTGTAGTTGTAGTTGCCCTTGCAATATCCCTGTAGTCGTGCCCCCAGCAGAAGCTCCCCCGCCCCGCCCACACCCCTATGAAGAAACTTATCTTCATGCTGGCACCGCTCCACGCCGTCAGGGCTCCCGAGTCCCACCGTCGCTGCTGCTGCTTCCGCCGCCTGCTGGATCTAACTTGATCCAGCAGATGTGCGGGCTCCTCACATCGCGGGTGACATCATGACGTCACCCGCGCACTGCATTACTAGGAAAGCTGGCCTCTGAAGCGATCAGAGGCTTCTTTACTCTCTGATGTCTTTAGAAACCAGCTTTCTGAGCACTAATTAGGAGTCTGCCGAGCCGTGAGTCGAATTAGAAGCTCAATTAGAAGCCGCATCGAGAGCCGCAGGTTGGCCACCCCTATTCTAGGGACTTCTCTAAAATGTAGAAAGCATGCTAGTGACTGATATACAATACAGAGAACATTCTAGGGACTTCTCTGCAATGTAGAGAGCATCTTTTTGATCACCATACAATATAGATTGCATCCTAGTGAGTAACTTACATTACAGAGTGTCAGAGCTGCAGCAAGGAAATGAGCTACAGTGTCCTTACTCCCTCCAGTAGCACCAGTGGAGAGAGCATGGCCAGTGTACAGGGGGTGGGACCAGCTTTCTGATGAGGCATGTAGAGATTACTTTACACAGGCGGATCTCCTGCTGAAGACCCTTCTCTTTCTGATTCTAATGCAAACCTGTAACTTGTATCCTGTTTTACAGGTTTTTCCTTTACTCATATTTGTTCAAAAATTGTTATTAAATGCATCAAACAATACAAAAGACGGTGTCGACAAAGGTTGATTAACATGAAACAACCCAAAATGAGGACATCACCCATAAAACTACACGTAAGTTATAAAAATTTTAGCTGTTTTATCAATTTTTAAGAAAATCAACCAAAACATTTGAGGGTGATTTTGCCAAAATCAAAACAAGACAAATATTTAGAACCAAATCCAAAACATGGGGGTCAGTAACATATCTAATTATTAGCCAATAACATTTATTTCCAGTCATTTCCAGTCAATTGTGACCACCTCACAGCACCTGAAATCAAGAGTGAGGGACTTAAAATCAATCCAAAATACGTGAGATCTGATTTTTAGATCTGAGTTCCGAACTTGGCAAGAAGACCCGAGTCGGGACTCTGTTCGACTCGGAACCCCAAAATTTGGGTGTGTTCGGTTTTCAGCAAAACCGAACTGCTCATCTCTAGTTGCAATGCAAGGGGTGCAAATGCACTTTGATTTTTACATGCAGCAAATATGCTTCCTGCTTTTGCATATTACGCTCAAATACTAGGATGCTTAATGTTCATAGCGCTTCATTTTTCAACATCTAAATCTCTCTGCACCTTTAAATTTGCACCCCACTCCTGCCAGTGCCACATGACTTTGCCAAGGTGCAAAATTGTGCCATCTCACTGAACTTACATCTAACTGCAACAGAGGCCTATGATTTCCATCGAAATGGACAGCTTTGTGTATGATGCGGTTGTGCACTGTATTCTGCGAGAAGATCAGACATGACAAGATATCATTTTAATCTACAGTATTGTACACACAATTGCTATGCTATATTTATTGGCTATATTACTTTGTGTTATTTTTACTACAGTATCTCTGTTTTTTTCATTTTTGCCGTCCAGGGAAAATATGCACTGACAAAAACATATTTTTTGTGTGTTTGACACAAGATTTAAACTGCTAATTTGTCCTCAGCCTTAGGCCTCTGGATTCCTGCGATGTTCAACGCTTGACACGGCTGTCTTAGACACGTTACTTTTTCAGCTAAACTCTGGCATCTTGTCTCATGATATCATAAACTGTCCTTTCTCGTCCTTGCCATGACTTCCTATTTTAAATAGTATTACTATGCATCTGTTCCATGTCATATCTTGCAGTGACATACAGACAATGAATACTGCGCACTATTCCATCAACTCATTTAATGACAATAACAACATTATATCAGGGATTACTATTTTATTTTAATTACAAGGTGTCACCTAAGAAATGTCAAACCCTAGTAATTTCACATTACATTCCCCAATGCTATCTAGGCAATCTGATCATCTGCTCCTACTACAGAACAGTTCTGTTCTCATATTAATGTCAGTCGGTGGTGTCTGAAAACATTTTCCTTAATAACATGCTCTTTACATTTCTCCTACAGATAACTGTGTTACTGTGTCAGCTGTCAAACAGGAAATAATTTGAACAATACACCCTTAATATTTAAATTGACAGGAGATCATTGCAAGTAGAAAGTAACCTTAGGGTTAAAGCAATAAATATAATGGATGTTGAGTGGCTCAAAGGCATAAGAGGCTCAGGGTGTGGGGGGGTGATGTATGAAGTCTTCATGAGAGGTAACATGGATAAGTTGCCCGTTGCATCAAATCAGCTTTTAACGGCCACTTTAAAGACTGCATTAGATAAATGGTAGCTAAAACCTGATTGGTTGCTATGGGGAACTTCTCCACTTTATCTCTCTCGAAGGTTTGATACATCTCCCCCTATGATGAGGTTTTGACTCCTAAGACTTACAACATATGGAACACCATGTAAACTAACCTTGAGGGCCTTGTGCTTTTACAAAGTATTTTCCTGCACATATTAGACAGCATGAGTGCGGAACACTTGAAACACAAGAACTGCTTTGTCTGTGACCGCTGGAAACACCATTATCATGATGAATAGTGTTAGAGGAGTGCTATACTCTGCCTCGATTTCTAGTTCTAGAGCTGACGGGCGCTAGGACCTGGTGTGGCTCTCTCCAGAGGTATGACCTCTGAAATGTGCTACTGTGTGGATGGCTCCATTGCTGTGTCTTTCTCCCATGGTGACCTGCATGTTAGGATGCTCCCTGAGACTCCCCAGCATTACAGAGCCATTCAAGGCCTCCACAGGTTCCCTGTTACACTGTGTCATCACCACTTACATGGAGGAGCAGGGTGTATTTGTTATTACCACCTGGCGGACTACAACGCCCAACATACCCAATTGCACCATGCTGCATCAAGCATCTAGTTAAGCTGTACCTGTTTAACCCACTGTCTACAGCCACCTGTATACCTACCTGGTTAATAAACCAATTCCCTGGTTAAGCCAATCTACTGTGTGGACTATTGCACACTTACTGCACTCAGCACATTAGCCAAACTCTGCCAATAGGTTATTTGCCCAGCACACTACCTTGCCTAGCACCAGTGTGCACAAACCATATTGCCAAAGTGCCCAGACACAATGTGAAGATGAGTTATGCCAAGAATACAGAAAATGCAAAGAGCACACAAAATAAGAGACCCTGAGTGAGTACAGAAAATTTCTTATTCACCTGTATGACAATGTACAGTGCAAGGACCAGCATGAGCTTTGCAAAACTAGTGGGTTCATAGAATTATACCACATGGAACTTTGCCATGGAGATGCAATCAAAGCGGGAAAAGCTGGGGAAGATTACTCACAATCCTGGTGGTAATCCAAGCCCAGATGATGTGGATAGAGCAATGGGGACAATATACTTAGCTGTAGAACAGCATGTGTACTCCATTATTCATGGAAAGAATATCTGAATATCTGGATGCCTTACCAAGACAAAGGAGCAATTAGACAAATTAACTTGAGATATACTTTAAATGGTATAAAGCTCAGTGCATGCAAAAGCATTAAAGAAAATATATATAAAATGAAAATTCCTTAGAAATGACTTTACTAAGTGTCCAAGTAGATGACAATGAGGTTGCAATGGCCATGCTGCAAAGCCTTATGCCATAGTATGATTACTTAGTAGCATCTTTAGAGTCTTGTGATACAAAGCTGTGCGGGCCAAGCTACTGCAGTGTCAAGAATGCGTACCTGTGGAGACTAACGATTAGAATTCTGTTCTACTGTCAAAAAGCACAAATCTTATAAAACTAAAGTACAGATGTTTCAAATGTCATAAGTTGGGACATAACACCTCACATTGCAGATCAAGTGTATCAAGTGGCACCTCATCATCTAAACATGACAGTGGGAATGAGTCAGGATTAAATGTAGTAGATAGCCTCCACAAAGATTGCTGGTACATGGACTGAGGAGCCACAAGGCATTTTAGCTGCAACGAGAGTCAGGGGAATTGGAGAAAAAGTCTTAAATGCCATGACAGATGGGACAATTACTGTAAGCTTAAGAATTAAAGGCAAAACAGTTATTACAGACATTGAAGATTAACTATTTGTGCTGGATCTAGGAACTAATCTAATTGTCATTAGTGTCCTAGACAAATGAAAATACAGAGTCCAATTTGCAAAGGGTAAGTGTGTTGTGTTTAACCAAAAAGGGACTGTAATCACAACAGCAACCGAGTATCAGCACTAATATATCCTAGAGATGCCATGCAAAGATAACTTCTGAATCCAGCCTGTCAACAGGACAGTGGCACAGAACACTAGGACACCTACAGTCAGAGCCGGCTCTAGGCAAAGGCAAACTAAGAAAATGCCTAGGGACACCCAAGCCCGCCTATTGCCTGCGAACATTTGAGGCAGGCACAGCCGGGGCACCTGCTGCCAGCTGGGCAGAGACTCTAGTAGCTGCTACTGCCACTGTGCAACGTCCACGATCAGAGCTCAGCTGACAGCTCCAATCAGGCCCTGGAGCAGCAAACTTTGAACAGGCAGCAGTGGAACAGCTGACAATGGTTTTGCAGGGCGGGGCATCTTGGTGAAGAGTGCTGTGCTGGGAGAGGGGAGATAGTTGCTGTGAGCTTTGCTGTGCTGGGTGAGGGGTGCGGTGATCTGTGCTGAGTGAGGGGTGCTAACAGAGGGGTTCTGGGAGCACCGCACAATGGGGGAAGTTCCACAGCAAGTGAGACCACACCCCTTTTGTGAGGCCACACCCCTTTTCAGAATCCAGGGAAGGGGCACCACCCAAAATCTTGCATAGGGCACTAATTTGGCTCTGCCTACAGCACAACAGTGTACATGAACTATATGACATCGTGACAAGGATATTATTATTATTATTTATTATTACAAGTTATTTATATAGCGCACACATATTCTGCAGCGCTTTACAGAGAATATTTTGCCCATTCACATCAGTCCCTGCCCCGAAGGAGCTTAAATGTCAATGAATAATCCTAGAACAAAGCTAACAAGCTGCCTGGCAGGAGTAAAGTTTTATGAGGCTACTCTACCTGAAAATAGACAGGATACCGTAACACCACAAAGGGCTGTGATCCTAGACTTGCCTGCAGCTGGAAGGAAAAACTCCTAGAAGGTACAGTATAATGAAGAGTTGCAAGCTTTGTCTGCCTCGAACCTCAAACACCCTTTCTGCTATAGTGTTCCAGTCCAATGTTGGTTATCGGAAAATTTTGGGGACCCCATGCTGGTTTTACCCCTGATTTTCCAGAACCAGACCAGGCCAAAAGGTCCGGGGCTGTTTATGGATTTAGGGGGAGAGCCCACACAGTTGATTTTTAAATTTTGTAACTATTTAACTACTTTTAACCCTTAGAAGCCTGTGCTGTGCTTCTGTTTGGACGGGATTGCCGGCATACTGTAACTTGTATATGCAGTTGGTTTTCAACTGAAACATCAAAACCGACAGCATTTAGAGCTGCAAAGAATAACAGACATCAATGTCGGGTTTCAATTGAAGCTGAAACCCGATGATAAATCTGCGGTTTGATAGACAACAACACACCGTCATTAGCAATTGGTTTCCGTCAGTTTTGAAACCAATAACAAGCCAACCTTTAGTAAATTTACTCTCCGATATAAATGCTGTAAGAGCTTGATATAATTTCCTTAACATTTAACTTTTAATAGGGTTTCTTTTAAAGAACTTTAAATAACCTTTATTCTCAAAAACACTTAACCTCCACATATACTGTATATACAGTATGGCGATTAAGGAATAGACTACTGAAAATAATATTGAATTTTTTAAAAGACCGTGCTCACACATAATCCGTTGACCTTTCTAGGTCAAATCATTTCATCTAGTAGAACCGCAAGTAACAGATTTGGAAGTCATTAGTTAGTGCAGGGTCAAACCCCACATTTGTATTACCACTCTCATTAATAATGTGATTCCTTTTCTTGGTCTGTCAGTCGTTGCTGCCTACTAGCTTTTAGTGATCATTTCTTATGAGTGCAAAATAAATTAGGCATTGAAAAAAGTAGTTTCATAAACCTGGTTGTATATTTATCCCATGGAAAATCTTTCTGAGCTGTATCAGTTTATCTGATTTGAAGCTACAACAGAGTTGCCTGTCTACATCTCTGTGCAGTGTCAAACCGGGACATGAAAGGGCCCACTGGGGTAATGCAATGGTAGGGGCCCACTGAAGGGAGGTGGCTCAAAGTTGAAGAGGTGAGGCCAGCCTATTGAGGGGGTGTCGCAGAGAGTGTTGCAATGCACGCCATATTATACAGAGAGCATTGCAATGATCACCATATAATGCAGGGAGTGTTGCAATGCCCGCCATATAATGCAGGGAGAATCACAGTGACCACCACATAATGCCGGGAGCGTTGCAATGCTAGCCTTATAATACAGGGGGAATCACAGTGACCACCATATAATGCAGGGATTGTCACAGTGACCGCCATGTAATGCAGGTTGTAATGACCACCATCTAATGCAGGGAGTGTCGCAGTGACCTCCATATAATACAGGGAGCATTGCAGTGACCTCCATATAATACAGGGAGCATTGCAGTGACCGCCATATAATACAGGGAGAATCGCAGTGACTGTCATGTAATGCAGGAAAGGTTGCAGTGACCCCATATAGGGAGCACTGCAGTGACAGCCATATAATACAGGGAGTCTCATAGTGACAGCCATGTAATACAGGGAGTGTCATAATGACTGCCATATAATACAGGGAACATTACAGTGTTTGTCATATAATACAGAGACCATTAGTGGCCTCCATATAACACAGATAATATGAATATACAGCCAGTCCTACCCTGTATCTGCACTATATTGACCAAGTCTTTGTGGTTTCTTATACTCTACATTGAGCCAGTAAGCATTGTTCTATAGTATCTAGTGCATTAAAAGACACCTGTATGTTACATATACAGGGCCATAACTAAGAGTGTGCGAGCGGTGCCACCACACACTGCACAGAGCTAGGTTGGTGCCACCATTGCTACCCCATGGTCCCTGCATCTGGCTAGCAGGGTTCCTGGAATGGTACCCTGCAGTCAGTGTTACTGCAGACATGCACCCTGCAACCTTTACAGCACCCTGGAGCATCCTGAGGTTGATCCCGAGGTGCTTCTGTTCTACCTGTTGCTGGCGGCCCCACCTCCTTGGCATGACATCACACAGTAGGGGGTGTGGCTGGCACAGGATGCCGTAAAGCCCCGTTATGGTGCTGTACATATATCTCCCTGTCAAATTCAATCATTTTTCACACACAGTATGGTGGCACATTGGTGCCACATTGTGAGCACGGAACTAAATGATATCTGTATGCTTAATTTCACAGCCATCATCATAGCATACAATACTTGCACCAGTAACCTTGGTGCAAAAGTTCAGACTGAAAACAGGTAAATTTATGCTTATGCACAACTCGGCATAACTCACAATTCTGTGTTTATAATACCCTTGTACTGGTATTTTAAAGTCCCTAGGACATGCATGTTTTTTTAATGATTGTGGGTATCTAACCTTAGGGTCATCAATGGACGATGGCAATGACTTTTCCATATGGGGGATGACGACATTGGTTATTTACCAACATTTCCTCAACGTTCCAACAGACCATCCGACACTTACAGTAGATTTCAGAGTATCCGGTTCCATAATGGACTGATGGTTACAGATGGTCTAGCAAATTACCATTGAAGCTTGTAATGCACTAAAATAAGGGTGCTTTGCATAATAAACTCACTAACATGTATTTTCATGTACTCTTATAATACCTTATAAATAATGCAAATTAACTCCTAGGATAAAGACACAGACAACAGTGTTGGCATTTTAAAATCTTTGTCAGTTTTAGTTTTGACAATTACTAGATTTTTGCCTATAAGTTAATACTAATATTGGTGACGGCACAAAAAAGAATACACATGACGATGACAACAAACAGTTCTAAATAGGGGTGAGCGGGTTCGGTTTTCTGAAATCCGAACCCCCCCGATCCGAGGCCGATCCGAGTCAGGCTCGACTTTTCCCGCCTGACTCGGATCTGAAATCGAGGCAAAATGTCATCATTCCGCCTTCCGGGTCTTGCGGGTTTTGGATTCTATATAAGGTACCCGGTCGGCGCCATTTTCTCACTCGGCTGCGGACAGTGAAGAGGGAGAGTGGGAGTTAGGGCTGGCTGGGCTGTGTAGTGTAGTGTAGTGCAGAGTAGTGTTGTGCTGTGCTGTGCTGTGCTGCGCTGTGCTGCTGTTGTCCATATTGGCTGTGTCCTCTCCTCCAAAGTCCATATTGGCTGGCTGTGTTGTGCTGTGCTGCTGCTGTCCATAGGGGCTGTGTCCACTCCTCCAAAGTCCATAGGGGCTGGCTGTGTTGTGCTGTGCTGCTGTTGTCCATAGGGGCTGTGTCCACTCCTCCAAAGTCCATAGGGGCTGGCTGGACTGTGTTGTACAGTCAGTTGTCCATAGGGGCTGTGCCCACTCCAAAGTCCTGTGCAGTGTCCCAGTCCTAAAGGGGTGCTGTAGTGTAGTCCAGGGGGTGCTCTGTCTATGAGGAGTGCTCCCCCAAGTGCAAAAAAAAAATTAATTTTTTCTGTGATTGTGAATTGTGTGCGCAGTAGCCGCACGTGCATCAACAAAGTAGCGCCAAGCGTGCACCTGTGTCATAAGTAAAGGGCCGGCTGGCTCATCTGTTAAAGGGTGGTGTAACCCCCAAAGTGCACTCCAAACAAAATAAAAAAATATTTTCTGTGTTTGTGAATTGTGTGCACTGTGGCTGCACGTACATCAACAAAGGAGCAGCGTCAAGCGTGCGCCTGTGTCCCATACATCTGTTAAAAGGTGGTGTAACCCCCAAAGTGCACTCCACAAAAAATAAACAATTCTTTTTTTTCTGTGTTTGTGTGCGAAATGTATGCGCAGTAGCTGCTCCTGCATCTCAAAGCAGCAGCGACAAGCATGCGTCTGTCTGTTAAAGGGTGGTGTAACCCTCAAAGTGCACTCCACAAAAAATAAAAATTCTTTTTTTTTCTGTCTTTGTGAATTGTGTGGGCTGTAGCCGCACCTGCATCCTCAAAGCAGCAGCGACAACCTTGCGTCTGTCTGTTAAAGGATTACATCAGTGACAGCATCCAAGTAGGCATGTCAGACAGTCTGTACCTGTACTGGCAGGAAAAAGAGGCAATTTGGAGGCCCCCGTACAAACTGGCTCTATTTTACCTGAGTTGCCCCCCCCTCCAGTGTGTACTCCGAAAGAGTGTTTAGTGCAGCCGGGAACTTTGTCAGCGAAAGGCGTAGGAGGTTGCTTCCACAAAATGTGGAGAAGATGATGTTCATAAAAATGAATTGTCAACTATTCCAGGGAGACCAGCCTCCAGAACGTACAGAGGGACCTGTGGTGGTGGATTCCAGCGGGGACGATTTATACTCTGTGAGGATGAGGATGTACACAACACTGAAGAGGGTGAGGAATTGGTGAATGAGGAGGATGAGGACGACATCTTGCCTCTGTAGAGCCAGTTTGTGCAGGGACAGATTAATTGCCAGTTTGTTTTGTGGGGGCCCAAACGAACCAATCATTTCATCCACAGTCGTGTGGCAGACCCTGGCGCTGAAGTGATTGGTTTGTTAAAGTGTGCATGTCCTGTTAATACAACATAAGGGTGGGTGGGAGGGCCCAAGGACAATTCCATCTTGCACCTCTTTTTTTTCTTTGCATTATGTACTGTTTGGGGCCTAGTTTTTCAAACTGCCATCCTGTCTGCCACTGCAGTGTCACTCCTAGATGGGCCACGTGTTTGTGCCGCCCACTTGTGTCGCTTAGCATAGTCATCCAGCTACCTCGGTGCAACCTTTTGGAAATAAAAACACTATTGTGTGGTGTAAGGTGTTCAGAATAGACTGGAAATTAGTGGAAAGTAAGGTTATTGAGGTTAATAATAGCATAGGAGCAGAAAAACCAACACATTCTGTGATTTTAGCTGTTTTTATGCTTTTTTTCAAAAAAATACAGATCCAAAACCCAGAATCCAAAACACGGAAGGGTGGTTTTGGCAAAACCAATCCAGATCCAAAACACGAAGAAAGATCCAGATCCAAAACCAAAACATGAAAAGTGGCCGGTGCACACCCCTAGTTCTAGCAAACACACACAAGTCAAGCATTGGTGATCAACTCTCCTTTTCTTCTAAGCACCTGTCTGGGTGGTATAGCCATTTCCCGTCCAGGACAATTGGCTGACACCTTACTCCACTGTCAAATAGGAATGTGCGCCAACCACTGTGTTTGGTTTTGGATGTGGCTCTTCTCGTGTTTTGGATCTGGATTTGGTTTTGCCAAAACTGCCCCTTGTGTGTTTTGGATCTGTATTGTTTTTATCAAAAATTTATAAAAACAGCTGAAATTACATTATTTGGTTTTTCTACAGTATTGTTAACCTCAATAACATTAATTTCCACTCATTTCAAGTCAATTTTGACCACCTTACAATATTGTTGTCATCCGGTTTAGGCCCAAAATTTGCTCCAAGCTAGCTGGCTGACTAAGTTAAGCAGCAGCAGTGGGTGGCACAAACACGTGGCAGTTCAACTTCCAGCATGGCACATATGGGACAGGAAGGGTTGATTGGTAGTAAATTTTATTTAATTTTTTGATTCCGAAGCAAATTTATGAGGGAGGAGGGGAGAGCATGGGTGAACAATATGTCCCATGTTTTGCCCACAAAATCAGCTTGGTGGTTCAGAATATGTTTTTAAAATTAAAGGGACATGCAGGAGATGCTGCCTGTGGCCATAAACATTTCTGGAAATTTTTGGCATTCAGCAACCACATGTCAAAGATTGCAGCAGCAGTGGCAGTTCAACTTCTAACATGGCACATCAGGAAATAAATGTTTTTTTTTTATTCAAGAGGCCTAATGGAGTTGGAGTATATACAGTATGTAGTTGAAGGCAGAGAAAGGAAAATTTGATTATTAATATATTTAATTTTGTTTTTTGATTAAGAAGCAAATTTATGAGGGAGGAAAGGCATTTACAAAAAATATTTGACACATTCACATCAGTCCTTGCCCCAGAAGAATCCTTGAGCACTATGCCTGATGCTGCTGGGAGAGGATTGTCATCCCAGAAGGGGACCAGGAAGACTACTAGTAGTACTTTAAAAAACAATTAACTGTTAAACAATATTTTGCAAGGGGGAGCAAGTATGACAGTAGTCATCCAGTTGCATAGTGGATCACTGACTCCATAACATCTATGCTGGTATTAGATATGCATCCAATATCTGCCAATAATGCAGTGGGTTTTGGACAGTTAATTGAGATCCTGTATCCCTGCTACCAAATCCCATCAAGATTCCACTTCATTAGAAAAGCAACTCCCAACCTGTACAGGGACATAAAAAAACTTAATTAGTGTGCTCCAAAATGCCATTGAACACACTGTCCACTTAACCACAGATATGTGGACAAGCTGAACAGAGAAAATGCAAGATTTAAGATACTGTATAAGGTTTATGTCATATGTTGTGTCTTTCTTCCCAACGGACACAGATCTAAAGAGATGCAAAGTGCTGTTGGTAAGCAAATTGTCAGCTTAAGTGGCAAGTGATGCAGCAATCTCTTCTCCTTTAGTTTCTCCAGCTAGTGCATCTGCCAAGAAAAAAAATAAACTTTCCCAAAAGACCCACTGGTGATGCAGATGAGTCAACACAAAAACAAAAACTTTTTGGATGGATGCGCTGCTGATGACGTAACAGGGAGGAGATTCCTAGATGTTTAAAGTTCCTACCCTCTACTTACTCAGGCTTTGCAAAGGGTATAGATAACTTGACAATTGTCCAGATTTGGGTAGAAATAATTCCACACATAAGAAGTGGATTTTTTTGTCTTGTGCCCAGGCACGACAATGGGCTTTTCCTTATCATGAGCAATAACTGTTTCTTGCACTGGTGCCTGATTTACACAAGCAACGTCCTCATCAACAACATCATTATTAGCGTCATCTACACAAATATCCTGCTCATCCTGGTGCACTTCCACAGAAGCATCCTTGATTTCTATGTCAGCATGTTCACCACCAGTTATAAATAAAGGCCAAGGCCTTAGCCTTTCCTTGCCATTTCATGTAGTGAGACATATTGCCATTTTTATATCTTTCTGCAGATAACTTTCCCTTTGATGCTTTTTTCTTTACCACTGTAAAAGATTGATACTTGATTTTAGATGCCCTGACTTAAGCCCTGTATACCCTTGGGCATCGGTTTTTGTAGATGATGTAGATGGACTAGTATCATCATGTCTGGTGGCACTGGCATCAGCTTCAGCACTAGTATGTGGTTCCTGCTCTCCTCTCAACTGATCATTCTCCATATCAACAAACACAAATGAAATGGGGTACAGCACACATGTCAATTTGTACCAATTTTAAATATTACATTGCGGTATCAATGACCTACAGTGTCACAAGTTTTTTAATGAATAAGAAAAGAATAACACACTGCGCTGCCACTTAGTGTCACAGGATTATTTATAAATAAGAAAAGAATAGCACACTGAGCTGCCACTTACAGTGTCACAAGATCATGAGTAAGAAAAGAATAACACACTGCGCTGCCACTTATTGTCACAAGATTATTTATGAATAAGAATAACACACTGTGCTACCACTTACAGTGTCACAAGATTATTTATAAATAAGAAAAGAATAACACACTGTGCTGCCACTTACAGTATCACAAGATTTTTTTTATGAATAAGAAAAGAATAACACACTGCGCTGCCACTTACAGCGATGTCATTATGTTTTATATATAACACATGATATTTAGCACTTTGTTGTGGTCTTGTAGTCAGCGTATAGACTAATCATTTATTCATGATTGAGGCACGATACAAATAAACTTCGCAAAATTGTATCAAAACACGCTTCACTACACCATCCCCCAGCCCCCTAGCATGTACTTAGCCACTGCAGTATAGACTTTTTTTTCCTAGCCAGGTCAAGCCGCGCACCAGGCCCAGCATTCCCCCACACACCCCTAGGGACAATGAAGGACCATACCAACTTGCAGGAAGGCAGGGCTTCCTCTATAAAATGAATGTCCCTATTGATAACAAAGCAAAAATCTAGAGCAGTGCCCTGACCTAAGTCATTCCCACCCAGATGCAGCACTATCACCTTAGGTAGCCCATAAGACCGCACAGCTGACACCAACCTATCTAGAAGAGAGTCCCAGCACATCCCTCGAAAACGTAACCATATAAGTAGATGAACCTAAGAGAAACTGCTAGGATCAGATGCTAATGGGGATTGAGCAGCCCAGACAATATAGGCATGCCCTAACACCCAGATCAGCTTGACATCGAATCCACCTGACAACATGTGAAAAGGAAAGGTCAACACGGAAAGAAAAAAACATACAAAGCAGCCAAACCACAGACACCCCACACCAACAAGACATGGAAGCAAAACAAAAAAGGGGGGAAAGGGGAATAACGTAGTCAGTCGGACTTGAGGCAAAAAACATAAAAAAACAGAAGTAAACTAATAAATCATGCCATATCGTATAATTCAGAAGCCAATTGGGCCCCTGGGGGGAAAATAAAAAATTCCACATAAACTCCCGCAGTATAGTATGTCGGTGAGTGGTTATCCCTTCGGTGAGCTACATTGGAACACAACAGACAAACATGGACAAATATAGCAACGGAACACAGCAGAACTCCACCGAACAAGGGTTTGTATATCTTCGTCGCATAAGCCTGCAGAAGCCGCGGATGTAGCAGCTCAAATTCTAAAGGAGTGAGTACCAAGTTCACTAGGCTCGAACCCTAAAGATGCCACACAATTCTTCAAGACATGACAAAACTGGTATTTCGGAACCGGGGGCCCATCCACGTGTCACACATGGTTGAAGTGAAAGCCAGCGCCCTCTACCAGCCTGGTCCATCTTGGAGCACCATATAAGGCATAGCACCTCATCCGGGCATATAATTATATCCAGTGAGTGGTGGATCAGCCCTCTTAGAGGGGGCAACTAATTCACAGACCCAAAATGTTCCATGAAACGCCATGGCAAAATTTTACTGAAATAGCAAGTATTCAAAAGTTGAAAAACAAACTGCAGGGACCGCAGCCAACAAGTGAGGCAACATGGAAATGTCAATGTGACGTCTGTAGTCAACCACTGTAGGGCTCAACCTGGACCAACCCCTCAAGGCCTTCGAGACTATGAAGGATCTGGAGGGATCGTGCCTGTCATATAATGCAATGAAAATGACACGCCTGTTAAAATACACCGCACCACAGCGAGCGAGCGCCCTTGCGAGTACAGACCTCAAATAAAAGCCAGCATGACTTTCTGCAAGCTCTTACCTGCCTGAGCCACTGAGACCCGGAAACGCTCCCATTCCAGCCAACCTGCCTGATAGCAGTGCAAAGTCCTGGGGGCAATGGCCCTCAAAGCTAGTTCCTCCATGCCGGCCTGATGATCTGCCAAACATAAGGAGGATACGGGTCACCGGATGGCTCAGCCTCAGGGGCTAATTCCTTAAACCATGACAGTGCATCTGCAACGTCAGTAAAAAGTTGCAGCTGAGTGTTACTGCAGGATGGAACAGGCGTAATACTCACTTTGTTGAACTGGGAAAGGAAACCATTCCAAACTCGCAAGTCGCGCTAGAATTTGGCCAATAAATGGATAAAATAATGGGGGCGAAGGATGCCTGCAAAAGACCTTTTTTTATTTCAGGCAGAAGATCCTCCCCATGGGAATTATCCTGTAGGCAAAGTGGAAAAGTCCCAGCATGGACTGCACTTAACGCAGGGTGAATTTACCCACGCCTAACGCCACCACGATTGACCAGCGCAACTTGTCTAATTTGTCCTGGGGGAGATGACAGCAACCCGTCATGGTATCGATCTCGATACCCAAGAAGGAGAGCTGCATCACCGGACCTTCTGTTTTTTCACTCGTAATGGGGTCCCCGAAAAAGGCAAACAATGACTGCATTGAAAGCAGGTTACCGCAGCGAGTGGAATTAGATGGACCAATGTACAAAAAATCATCTTAAATGCCACCGAGACTCTTTTCTTCTTTGCCTGCCCCCGGTGCATTCCACCAGTTATGTACAGCCTGCCAATAAGCAGCGGCCGCTGCTGATTGGCTGGCTGCCATTCTGTGAGCTGTGATTGGCTTGCGACCGGTTCCATGTATTAACTGCCACCGAGACAATACTTCTCCTCTTCTCTGGCTGCTGCCGATGCATTCCACCAGTGACATGCGGTACCGCACATCCTTCTGCGCTGGCTGTCCTCTGAGCCCTGAACGGCACAGATTCATGGAGATGGACGAGTGTCCAGGTGAGTTTGTTATCTGTTGTAGGGAGTGGGTGCCTAATTTATGTATAATATATATATATATATTTATATAATCACACACACATACATGTGGGTAAGTGCTGTTATATTACTTGCTGTGCTGACACTTACATTTGTATGCTTGTAATTTAATATAGCTAAGCATCAGAGGCTTTTTTTGTGTATGTATGCATATATATATATATACAGTATATATGGTATATATACAGTAATTTGGCGCCCCTCCTGGTAATTCCCTCTACAGCAGTGCCTCTATAGTAATTCCCCCTGAGGTAATGCCCCTGTAGTAGTGCCCATATAGTAATGCCCCTGTAGTAGTGCCCATATGATAATGCCCCCATAGCAATGCCCCTGTAGTAGTGCCCATATTGTAATGCCCCCATAGTAATGCCCATATGTTAATACCCCCATAGTAATGCCCCTGTAGTGCCCATGCTCCCATATTAATGCCCTTGTGGTAATGCCCCTGTAGTGCCCATGTTTTCATAGTAGTGCCCATGTTCATATATTAATGCCCTTGTGGTAATGCCCCATAGTGCCCATGCTTTCAAAGTAATGCCCCTGTAGTGTCCATGCTCTCATAGTAATGCCCCTGTAGTGCCCATGCCCCATAGTAACATCCATGTAGTGCCCTTACAGTAATGCCCCTGTAGTGTTCATTCCCCCACAGTAATGCCCATGTGGTAATGCCCCTGTAGTGCTCATGCCCCATTAGTAATGCCCCTGTAGTGCTCATGCCCCATTAGTAATGCCCATAATTGCCCATGCCCCCATGGTAATGCCCATGCCCCCATAATAATGCCCTTGTAGTGCAGCTTATTAAAAAATATATACTTACATTGAATCCTGCTCCTGCAACCAGCGTCACGTCCGGCTGCTCCTCGGAACTATGGGGGAAACGTCATGACGTCTCTCCCATAGTGCCCGTTGGGGAGAGCCGGAAGCTTGAGTTCGGGAGAGAACTCCAGCCTCTGGCTCCGGCTACACCGCGTCGCTGCAGAGAACGAGCTGGGTGCCCGCTGGTAATAAATATTACCAGCGGACGTCCGGCTTGGAGCCTCTCTGCAGCGCCGGGCTGGAGGTCACTGGCACCGAGTACAGCGGCGCACCCGGTGCACGTGCACCTCCAGCCCCCCCGTAGTTGCGGCCCTGCAAAGACACAGATTTACATGCAACTCTCCCTTAAATACCCCTAGACCACCCCCCATGAACATTCATTGGCCGCCTAAGACCAGTTAAACTTAAAAGGGCAATAGCCAACACCGTGTTAAACTGGCAACACTCAAAACACTTGTGGTTTAATGTCCCTCATGTTGTCAGCCTTCGGGCTTACAGAGAAAAGCAGCACAATTTGACTATTTTATGCAGCAAAACTGTTTGCTTCAAACTAGGAATGAGCTCCAAACAGCGGGGATCCGAGACCACTGTTCCCACTTGACTCGGATCCCACTTCAAGGCCGAACATCATCCTCCCAACGTTGGATTCTCGTGAGACTTGGACGACGTTCGGCCTCTATATAAGGCGCCGTGCGGCCGGGACTCGGTGCCATTTATTAGTCAGATGCTGCGCAAAGCTCTGCAAGGAAGCTGGCTGTGTACAGACTCCAGACTAGTGGCTACACACTGCACACTGATGCTGCACTCCTCTGCTAGTTAAAGTGACTCCTTAGGCAGTGCAGTAGCCCTCTGTGTATACAAGCACTGTTACTCCTTGGGCAGTAGCCCTCTGTGTATACAAGCACTGTGACTCCTTGGGCAGTAGCCCTCTGTTTATACAAACACTGTGACTCCTTGGGCAGTAGCCCTCTGTGTATACAAGCACTGTGACTCCTTGGGCAATAGCCCTCTGTGTATACAAGCACTGTGACTCCTTGGGCAATAGCCCTCTGTGTATAAGCACCGTGACTCCTTGAGCAATAGCCCTCTGTGTGTTTAAGCACCATGACTCCTTGAGCAATAGCCCTCTGTGTGTATAAGCACCGTGACTCCTTGAGCAATAGCCCTCTGTGTGTATAAGCAACGTGACTCCTTGGGCAAAAGCCCTCTGTGTGTATAAGCACCATGACTCCTTGGGCAAAAGCCCTCTGTGTGTATAAGCACCATGACTCCTTGGGCAAAAGCCCTCTGTGTGTATAAGCACCATGACTCCTTGGGCAATATCCCTCTGTGTGTATAAGCACCGTGACTCCTTGGGCAATAGTCCTCTGTGTGCATAAGCACTGTGACTCCTTGGGCAGTAGCAGTCTGTGTGCATAAGCACCGTGACTCCTTGGGCAATAGCCAGGGCCGGCCGGCCCGTTACGCCGACTACACACGAACTTACAGGAACCCTCCTCCCGCCGCCACATTGACACCTTACCGCCCCGCCGTTCCCCCGCAACACACGCTTTCCCCCCCCCCGCCGCGCCACGCTCCTTCCACCCCCCCGCCACACTCCTTCCCGCGGCTGCCACAGGGAGTCTCCCCACCCCCCGCCGTGCCACACTCCTTCCCGCGGCTGCCACAGGGAGTGTCCATTTGCCGGGCGCCCGCTGAGATTTTACCAGCGGGCGCTCGGCTCCCCACAGCGGCAGCCGGAGCTCACTCCTGAGCTCCAGCTAGGCTTCCCCCATGGGCAGTATGTGAGAGACGTCATGCGTCTCTCCCATAGTAACGAGGAGTGGTGGACGGCAGCGGACACAGGATTGGGGCTTCAGGTAAGTAAACTCTTTTTTTTTTTTGCTTGGCTCTATTACCGGGGACACTACTTCAGAGGCTACTAGGGGGACTTCTACAGGGGCTACTGGGGGCACTACTACAGGGGCTACTGGGGGCACTATTACAGGGGCTACTGGAGGGCACTATTACAGGGGCTACTGGAGGGCACTATTACAAGGGCTGCTGGGGGCACTGCTACAGGGGCTGCTGGGGGCACTGCTACAGGGGCTGCTGGGGGCATTATTACAGGGGCTGCTGGGGGCACTACTTAAGGGGCTGCTGGGGACACTACTTAAGGGGCTGCTGGGGACACTTCTACAAGGGCTACTGGGGGCACTATTACAGGGGCTCCTGGGGACACTATTACAGGGGCTCCTGGGGACAATACTTAAGGGGCTACTGGGGGCACTTCTACAGGGGCTGCTGGGGGTACTATTACAGGGGCTACTGGGGGCACTAGTATAGGGGCTACTGGGGGCATTATTACAGGGGCACTGTTACAGGGGCATTGCAGAAGGGGCACCACTACTGATGGCACTGCAGAAGGGGTACAACTGCTGTGGGCATTATGTATAAGTGCCACTACTGCTGCGGGCATTGTATTAGGGGCACTGCTACTGTGGGCATTGTGTATAAGGAGCACTACTACTGTGGGCATTGTGTATAAGGGGCACTACTACTGTGGGCATTGTGTAAAAGGGGCACTAATGTTGGCATTGTGTAAAAGGGGCACTAATGTTTGTCAGAACATAAATAAGGGACACTATGTGCGGTGTAATGTGAATAAGATCTTGCTACTGTGTGATTAGTTTGAATTGGGAATACTATTTTGTGACCACGCCCCTTTCTTTTTAGCATGCCTCACAAGTCACAACCATCCCTATTTTGGCGACAAAGTGTTTGCGATGGGGGGGTAAATGGTGAATAGATGACATGTGCATGCATGCGGCATCTATTCACTGGAGAAAGGGACTGGGAGCTTGCCCAGCAGCTCCAAGAGCACTGGGCATGTACCCAGCATGATTGGCGCTCGTGATTATGGCTTTTCCCATGAGACCACACACCTTTCCTTTGTCGGGAGCACGCACCTTCAGAGTGTGCAAATTCAGCCAGAGGGCGCCAAAATGTATCTTCGCTTACCAAAAATATTAGGCTCGGGCCGGCCCTGGCAGTAGCCCTCTGTGTGTATAAGCACTGTGACTCCTTGGGCAGTAGCCCTCTGAGTATACAAGTACTGTGACTCCTTGGGCAATAGCCTGCTGTGTGTATAAGCACCGTGACTCCTTGAGCAATAGCTCAAATAGGGACATAAGATAATGCATAAGATAGTGCACCTGAAAAAGAGCCATGGCCTCATGGGGAAGGGCCAGGGAAGAGATAGGGGTACTCCTGGGGCAGCCAGGAGGTGCTGGGGATAAAAGAAGAAAAAGCTACAAGTGAGAATGATAATAAACAGGAAAATTGAAAGGCCCAAACAGCGCCCCCTGCCCTGTGCCGTGGCACAGGTCGCACTACCCTAGTTACGGCCCTGACAAGCACTGTCACTCTTTGGGCCTTAGCCCTCTGTGTATACAAGCACCGTGACTTCTTGGACAGTGTGTGGCAATGTTTCATAGATGTGCTTTAAACTGCGGGGTCTGTGCCGCTGCTCTGTCGCTTAGTAACCAGCCAGCTCACTGCAGCCTTTGGCCAATAATGGTGAAAACAATATTATGAGCTGTGGGGTGGCCTAAATTGACTGGAAATGAATGTTATTTAGGTAAATAATATTCTAGGAACTAAAAAGAAGCCCACATTATGTGATTTTAGCATTTTTGGGCAATTTTTGTGAAAAATGCAAATCCAAAGCCGGACGACGAATCAGAGCCAAATCCAAATCTAAATTCAGCAAAAATGGTACGGCGCACATCTCTACTTTAAACCTGTGCTCAATATACAGCTTCATGTAAACAGCAGCTAAATGATCCCTGCAAGTCAATTAAGGTTGTTTTTACCGTCACTGCACGCCTTGTACAGTATACATGCTGAAGGTTATGAGTAATTTTGCATCATCCCTCCCATAGGATATGAGTTTTCAAGGCTGATGATGTCTATACTCTTAAGCAAATATATTCTTCCCATGGGACCAGCTTAATGCAGGGAACAATCCTTCCGTATTCTGCAATCATTAATTGATGTCTGACTGGTTGACTCCCAGCAAGGTCACAGCTCTCGGAACCAAATATCTTACCTGCTGCTCTAAATCGCTAAATTTAGCTGGCTTTATAGTCTGTTAGTGATACTGTGATCTCATTGAATATTTACATGTAGAAATATAACATTGAGGTTTGGTTATTCTGCCATCTTACGTCTTTCTGAATGTTGTTTCTACATCAGTAAATTGGTATTTTGATAGGAATGCGATACATCCTTGTGTAGTGACAGAGGAGGCTTCTGGTGATTTTCAGGATTACGTAGTTAAATTGAAAATAATAATTTTTACGAAGGGGTCAATTAAGGGAATACAGCATAGTACATTACATTTTTTTTATATTATAGACTGTACACAAGTTTTTTAAATACAATTTACTGCCTAAATAAGTTTATATTCTAGTTTTTGTTCCCACCTACATGGAGAGGAATTTACCTGTCGAAAGTCAGCGTATTCAGAACAGGGGTTGCAGATATTTTCTTTATTCTAATGATAACAAATGTCAGTAAACATTAATGGGCTTATTCTCTGTTTAAATGGTATCGTGCTCTAGAATAAAGTAATTGTACCCAAAGTCACAAAATGATACGAGATTTATAATAATACCTTCCATATTCTTTGATGCTTATTTTATTACATTCTGAAATTATTTCATTATTTTCTATCTGTTTCTAGAACTAGTTGTAAGAATGAAGAATTATGCCCCAAAAAGGTATACATTGAGAACAATCAGAAGAAGCTCTGGTAAGAGGGTTTCTACAGACTTGTAGACAGCACCTCCTTGCTACCCATCCAGGAATCAACCAGGTAATGACGGCAGCAGAGAACATGCAGTGGGTTCAGCTGCTGCTATGGGATTTCTGAGGAGCAAATTGTGGTAAACTATAGCAAAATTAGGTGCAACAGAGTTGAGTAGGATGGAGGGAAAGTTAGCAGCATGGAGGCGAAGATAGTGTATATGCATAGACAGAATATATTAGTTTTAGAAATTAGGGAGCTGAATGTGTATTCTGAATGGGATGGATGTATGGAGTGAGAAAGATGTTTTAACCCATTGGGATTGTTGTGGTGAACGAATGGGAAGATGTGGACACTGAGTGGGATCTGTGTGCCACATAACTGCTCAGACCTCAGTTGCATAGACTTCACGTGTGTATTCCAATGAGCACACAATTGTGTGAATTACAGTAGCAGCTCCAGCATCTTGTAAGTGAGTCTGTGAGAGTGCTGAATCTGCAGTTAACCACAGGGTGTGATGGCATACCATATCTGTATTGTGCAAGGAACACGTCCATTAAGGCGTCAGCCTTAATGATCGGAATTTCATTGCTTTTCTTAGTTTGAGTGGCACAAATTCAGTAGGTTTTGTGAAATTTCAGTTCATTTCTAAGAAGCCTTAAAAGGGACATGTGAAACTGTAAGGTTTTTTTGTTTATGAAATTTCATTGCTTTTATATAATTTATTAACCATCAGGGTTTTGATGAGCAAACTGGGACACCTGCAGGGCAGAAGGACAAAAAATAGGTAACTAGCATGGGTGGAGGAGCAGACAGCACATGGGAGGTGTTTTGGGGGTGCAGGCTGCAGGTGAGTGGGGCAGTGGCAGCAACAGGGCCGGGTAAAGAAGCATCAGTGGGCGCAGTGGCGTAAATTCTTCCCAGACACCCGGAGGCAAGTTATAATTTGGTGCCCCCCCGTCAAAGCCGCTGACACTGTAATGTAGCAATTCACATGCAGACAGGCTATAGATAGACGAAGGCAGCAGCTGATGGTCTGACATGTAGCTCTCCACCAGTGTATTGTGGCTTCTCATGTGCCGGTAAGGGGAGCCATGTATTGGGGGGGGCATGATGGTACACTCTGGGTGCATAGTTACAGCCCTAAGTGGGATAAATATGTTGTGGACAATGGAGGAGGTGCCCCTTCAGAGCTGGAGCCCGGAGGCAGGCGCCTCCATTGTCTCCCATAGTTCTGCCCCTGAGTGGGCGACAGAGGGACTCACTGGTACTGGGCATGCACCTAAGAAAATCAAATTAATAAGACACAGACGCATGGACGTATCAGTGAGATCCATTCATGCATCTGTTAAAAAATGTGTAATATATTAAGAAAAATGACGTGCCCACACAGCACAACCAGCATCGGGCTTTGGAGCCCCAGTGCTGTTTGTGCTAAATACAGGGAACAAACAATGTAGGGGTCCCCTGTATAAAGCACAACCACACCAGGCTAATCAGAGCCAGTCCTGGTTGCCAAAATACGGGGGACAAATGACTTAGGGGTCCCCTGTATTCAGCACAACCAGCACTGGGCTCTGATCTGGTCCTGGTTCTGGAAATACAGGGTGAAAAAATGCATAAGGTCCCCCTGTACTTACCAGAACCAGCACTGGACCTTTCTAGTGGGGGGTGATGCCACAGCCACGGGAGCCCTTTCACCAGGCCGGAGATCCCTGGGGACCCCTCCAATAAAGGGGTCCCCCTCTCCAGGGCACCGCAAGCCCAGGTTGATACCCCTGGTCGGTGGGTGCCAGGTTGATTATGTAATGTGTAGTGCAAAATAAAGACCTAAAATATTGTCTTTTGCAGAAGCACTACAGACCCCAGCATGCCTCCTCCACATGCTGGTACTTGTAGAACTACAAGTACCAGCAAGTGGGGCATTAAGGACCTGCCTGTACCTATAGTACCCCTGTAAAAGAAATATTTAAATAAAACAAGTACACCGATTGTTTTAAAATTTTATTTTTCTGCACCTTCACCTGGGGGTCGGCAGCCTTTAAGCTCTTTTTCATTGCTTCCGCTTCCCCAGGACTTCCACGGCATCTTCAGCTGGAGGGCGGCAGCCTTTAAGCTCTTTTTCATGGCCGCCGCCCATCCAGGACTTCCCCGGCACCTTCTTGCTTTGGCATCTCTTCTCTCCTGCCCCTCTGCCAATGGACTGTCATGCCATGTTCTCGCACTGGCTAATATAAACCAGCCGAGGGGGCGGGGTGATGACGTTGCGAGCCGTGATTGGCTCGAGGTGGCCATCTCTTAATTTCAAAAATGCAGCTGAGGCGCCATTTTTTGAATGGGCACACGCGGTTCTCATCATTGTTTTTTTTGGTGGGGGGCACTCCATTTTTTTCTTACATAGGTTTTTCTTTTTGTTTAAACACAGAAGCACAGGCGGACCTCACAGATCCCATCCCTGCTTCTGTGTTTGTTTATTTATACACAGATGCAGGTATCACGGATCTTTCAGATCCAAGCCTGCATCCGTGTGCTGCTACCTCCCCCGGGTCCTGCGGCCTGCACCGCCGCTAACACCCGCTGCCGTCCCCAGGTCCCAGCCGCGTCTAACATCTGCTACTCCCCCTCCCTGAGTCCCGGCCACAGCTAATGCCCGCTTCCTTCCCCTGGGTCTTGGCTGCCGCTACCACCTGCAGAGGACAGCCATCTTGGTGCATCCAAGTGAAGCCACAGTGAGTACACCTGTTGGAGGCTCCTACTGATGATGCGCAAGGAATTGAATCTTCCTATCTCTATAAAGGTGCAATTGTTAGGTAATAGTTTAAAAACTGTAACTTTCTCAATTACCTGAACCCCAAAAGGCCCTACCCTGGAACAATAGCTACCTAATTAAACAACTTCAAGTCTAAATTCGCCACCTACCTTTAGTTATGCCTTCCCACAAATCCCCCATAGAGAACAGCAGAAAAGTGGTCCTGAGAGTGTCAGAAAAACCTGTCAGTTGGAGCTTTAGATTACTCCCAAATCCTTTTTTATTGTTTTGCCCTGAAATTTGGCATGCAGCACCGAGCGACAGTTCTACCTCCCCATGCCAAATTTCAGCTTGGTACCTCCAATAGCTTTTGAGGTGTAACCCCTTAAACAGCATGCCACCCCTCCAGAATTCTCTATGGAGTTTTTTTTTATTCAGCCTTTAATATATATATATATATATATATATATATATATATATATATATTATTATTATAATTTTTTTGTGTATGTATGTAATTTGGACCTTTTTATCCCCTTTTCTCTCCCTGCTCTGCCCCCAATGGTCCTCCCGTCTTTCCATGTTTTCTCCTGTGTTTTCCTCCTGTCTCCCCTCTTCTTCCCTTTCTTCCTCCCATATCCCCCTGTTCCCTCCATCTTCCTCATATCTGTTCTTTACTATGTGTTCCTCCCTTCTCAGGGCTGTATCTATAATGAGTGCAGGGAACACGGGCCCCTGGGTCCATGGGGGCCCCGCACAGCACACCCTGCATCCATAGTATTACTTACTTCTCCGGAGTCCCACATTGGTGCAGGGGTCCAGCTCTGTAAAAACAGCTGGAAAATGGCCGCAGCTGCCATTTTCCTGTCATTTGCACATGCGCAGTACAGGGAAAATGGCTGCCACGCCCATTTTCCCGGCGACCAGCGCATCCTCTATAGACTCTGGGCTCACTCTAATGCCCAGAGTCTATAACTCCGACAGGGAGGAGGGGGCCCATGTCGGAGACTGCACATGGGCCCCCTCCTCTCTAGAAATGCCCCTGTCCCATCTCCTACTTTTCTTTCCCATTCATTCTGTCTCTGCTTGGTCACCTGTACAGACATTCTATGTGGATGACAGTCACCAGCTGGTGTTGTGGAGGAGCCTCATTTCAGACCTAAGGCGGGATGCACCAACATCAGAAATGTGGTCAAACCTCCAAAAATGCCATTTCCGGGGTTTTGTCCGCATTTCTCGAATGCACCATGCTTCGGAATGCAATACATTCCGGAGCTTGGACCTGTTGGGTAATGCTATAACTCGCAAAGTGATGTGAGAGGGACCAAATCCCTCCCAGCACCCCCTACGGAGCGCACGTCATTCGGTGCATGTGCAGAATAACACCAGAAGGACGTCTAGGTCATAAACCTGGAAGGCTCTCTCTCTCAAAGAAGAGCACTTACCTGGAGTTCTGTCCTTTATCATTATCTACATGAATACGGCGTAATTAACACCAGCATGTATGGCAGGATGCGTCTCATGAAAATTGCATGCCCCCAAATTACATCTTGTAAACCCCCACTAGTGAGAGAATTGGTGTGGAGTTGGGGTGGGGGTGAGTGGAAGTAGGGTGGTGGGTGATTGTGGGCAGTAAGAGGAATATGTTCTAACTACTTATTACATTTAAGGTAGTTATTGTTGTTGTATTTAAAGTACTTGCATCTTATTCGCAAGCAGCTTCTGCTGATTAAAATGATATGCAGCATGAATATATTCTGTGTGCAAATGCGGGTTTATCTGCATGCGAAATGCTACATTACAATGTCGACGGCTGTGACACTGTAATTTAGCATTGTGCATGCAGATACAGCCATAGTTGCACACAGAATATAGGCATTACACATATCATTTTAATCAGCAGAAGCTGTGCGAAATAGTATGCATGGCGCGACTAGAAGTGTTTCCTTGTATTTCTTTGTAGACTCTCACATTACACTATTGATGTAAGTGAAGTGGGGAAAGAGATTGAGGTTTTTGAAGGTGCAGGCACTATTAACACCCCATGGCACAGGCCACACTCCCACAACACTGGTCACACTACCGTGGCACTGGTCGCACCACCTGCATTAGCACACAGTAGGCCCTTCAGCAATTTCAGCTCCAGGCCCATGAGGAACTTAATCTGGCACTGAATGGGGAGATGTACTAAGCTCTGGAAAATGATAAATTGGAGAGTGATAAACTACCAATCAATCAGCTCCTAACTCATGCTACAGGCTGTGATTGAAAAATGACAGTTAGGCACTGATTGGTTGGTAGTTTATGAGTGCTAAACTACCAACCAATCAGTGCCTAACTGTCATTCTAGTTTATTACTTTCTAGAGCTTAATACATCTGCCCTTAAGTGAGATGTGGCTGTAATTATGGACTAATTCTTCTGTTGATAAATTTGAAATACAAGTTTTGTGAGATTTGTTAATTATTGTGACAAGTTAACCACTTGCCTGGCACAGTCGTATCAGATACGACCACACCAGGCTGGGCTTTCCCTGACATGGTCGTATCTGATACGATCAGTCAGAAATGCCCACTAGGCGGCTGCGGGAAGCTGGTCCCTCTGCACCTGTGGCTGCCCCTCCAGTGTATCCCAATCACTGCTGGCCAGGGCCAGATTATAGGAGGGGCAAGTGGGGCGGTCGTCCAGGGGCCCCCACACTGATGAGAATAATGAGTGGAACCTGGCCACTCACCCTGGCCAGCTTCCGGTCCCGGCAGCATCACAGCAGTGACAGTGTCACTGCCTCTGAGATTCACCTGACAGTGGCTGTATGGAAGCCCCGCCCCCTTGTTGACAATGCCGCGATTCGCGGGTAAACAAGTAGGGGGCAGGGCTTAATGCAGTGAAGTGCCTGCCCCATCAGAAGGTTCATGGGTTGCCTTGCTTCAGCTGCAAGAGGTTAGTGTGTGAGCTCCCTTCCTCCATCTCTCTCCTCCTCTGTCCCCTCCTCCCTCTCTCTGTCTCTTCCTCTATTTCCCTCTTTGTCTCCCTCCCAATCCCTCTCTGTCTCACTCCCTCCCCCTCTCCTTCTCTTCCTGTTCCTCCCTCTCTCTCTTTCTCTTCCTTCTCTCTCCCCACTCTCTATCTATACTGTATATATACTGTATCTATATCTCTATCTTTATCTATTTTTAATATATATCTCTCCCCGCTCTAAATCCTGCATTTTACACTGGCAGTGGCCATTTTTTGTTTATGGGGCCCCCACAATTTAGTTGCCCCGGGGCCCCCACAATCCTTAATCCGGCCCTGCTGCTGGCCACAGTGATCGGAAAACCAGCGGCACCCCCCTCCCGGGCGGCTGCAGGCTCCATTGTATCCCTATCACTGTGGCCAGCAGTGATCGGGCAGCCTGCATGACTCTCCTCCATGTGGTTGTAAGCAGTAGCCACGGCTCCTGTTTGCCGCGGCTTCTGCTGATCCTCCTGGGCAGCCGGCCTGGCTGCCTGATGCCAAGTACCTTCTCCTCTACTGTACTGCTGCTTCCCCGGGCCACTGAGGCGGCTGCTGTTTCTGTGTTGCCTCCTCCTGCTTCTCCTCCCTGGCCGAGGGCTGCTGCCTTGTTCCCGTCCACCTCTCCTCTCCTTCTCCCGGTGCTGCGGTGTAGCGGCTTCTGGTTCTAAGTGCCCGCTCCCTGGCTGAGGCCTGTTGCCTTGGGCCCGGCCATCTCCCCCCTCCTCCTCCTTCTCCCAGCTGCCAGTCCTCCGTGTGTGTCAACATACACCTTCCCTCCCTCCTAATCAAGCACCGCCTCTGTCCCGATCACTGCTGGTCACAGTGATTGGGTAGTGGAAATAGATATATATAATATATAAATACACACTATATATATATATATATATATATATATATACATATAAATTATAGATATGTAACACATACATATATATTGTATATATATATATATATAGTATACACACACATAATAAATAAATATATATATAATATATATATATATTTATTATGTGTGTGTGAAAATATATATATAAATATATATTTTATGGTGATCCTATATCGATCAACACTCAATAAGGTGCCTCCGATTAGTGATGGTATACTTGTATACAGTATACATTGTAAACCATCGACAGTCTAGGACAAGTGATTTTGCCATCGCCGACGGCCAACATTGCTGCACCAACGATGGCAGCCCCCCAACCGATGTTAAGGGAACATCAGTGGCTGCGGTCTCAACCAATCGATGGTTTCAATCAATGGATGAACCCATCGGCCATCGCTGGTACAGCTGTCAATGGCCATCACTACAGTATACCATAAAAATTGCTGTTTTTATGGTATACAGTGTTTAAAAAAAAAAATAATTATTTCAGAAAATTGTGTTGGAAAAGTTTCAAAAAGATGTTCTTGATCTAATTTAACTATAAAAAAAAAAAACGACAATTTCGGAGCGTTTTTTGGAAAAAAAAATCTGTCAGTTAAGTGGTTAAAGCATAGTCTCCACCTAAAAAAATTATTTTAAACTGCTTTCAATTTCAACATTACCCAAAGTATACATAACTGCTAAATTATGTTTCCTTTCATAATTTTGGTCAAGAAAGAGAAGAATAACTTTGAGTTAATAATAGTTGCACAAGTCATTCCCACTGAGGGCCTGATTCAGAGACGCTCGCAAGTGGCCGTTCGTTCATAGTCAGCCGATGTTGTCCAACCACGCATGCGTCGGTGTAACAGTGCGCATGTGCGTACGTCTGATTGCGGTGATTTTTCAGTCGATCGTATACACAGCGAACAGGAAGTGACATGTGAAATGTGATTGACAGAACTGTCCGTTTTGGGGTGGTGACGGGGGTGGAGATGGGAAAACGCAGGCCTGTCGAGGCGTTTTTTGGGCGTACATAAATTATCTTATGCGAGCGCCAAATGTGAATGGAACAAGTGATACGTCACTGTCTGATCCAATTTCCATTAAGACTGCTCGCTCAGCTTGTAGTCTGGTATAGTCTACCACAATGACGATGGTCTCTTCGTACTTCCCTGGGCTCATCGATGGTTTAGCGATTTATCAATTGAGGCCACAAAAACAATCATCTTTTAATTGCTAAACTGTTTGAAGGGGTTTAGCAAATAGACCTTTTTTAGTAGCTAAAAACCGAACGCAGATGAACTACTCAGCTGCTAATTTCTGGGTCATACAATCAATTAGCTAACAAATGGTTTTTTTTCTGGGCTTTTAAAATAATTTTGTTTCTTTTTTAGGGAAATAATATTGTACGCATGTTTGTTTTTTTTCATATTTTTTTTTTTGCCAAGAAACCAATCGCCCTTTTGTTTTTTGCTAAGTGTTAATTAAAACTCATAAATTGTTTTTAATCCTTGTTTTTAAAAAAAAAATTAAATGTTTCTATTTCCGTTGTATTGTTTGTAAGTTTGTTTGAGGGATTACCTTTTAACCAGTTTTTGAATAAATCAACAATAGAATTTTGCAGATTTTGAACATAATTTTATTAAATGATTGTGTCCATTTTTTTTTTTTCATAAACATATTTATATTAAGGTTAAAAAATTTACAAATGATTTTGGCCACACACAAACAAAATAAGTGGCATTTGAACTAAAAAAATAAAAACAAATAAAAACAATTCACAAGAAAGGAGAGGGAGGTTTTTGGCATGAAGGAATATGGGGCAAACACAGAGATGGATTGTGGGGAAATTAGCCAGTGCTGTCATCGCCGTTTGGACGGGGGTTGGAGGGAGCCTGATCGGGTCCGGGATCTCCTTCGGCGAGGCAGATGTTGTGGCCTCTGGACTAGGCATAGGGCTAGGCACATTTGGAGGGATGGCTGTTGTTGTGCCAGAGGTGGAGGGTCCTGATGTTCCGGCTGGAAGGGAGGCCGGCTCCAACATGTGCTGGCGAACGAGCTGCTCCAGGGCATTTGCAATTCCCACGTTGGCCGCAGCAGTTTAATCCAGGGCGTCCGCCACCCGTAGCAGATTGGCGTCCATCCTCAGCAGAATCTCGGTGTGCTGATCCGTTTTAACATTGAGATCAGTGAGGAGGGCAACTGCCTGCGAGTGGGAATGCCCTGGACTGTCTGCCACAGGGTCCCCAGCCGGATCTACTGCTTCCTCCCCAGCAGAGCCAGAAGAAATTCTGCGGCCAAAGCTCACTTCTGGAGCAGACTCATCTATATCTATAATCTAGATATTTTCCCAAACACATTTCTGAGTTGTTAACATTACAACATTTACCTGGGGCAACATGAGGAGCCGCAAAGTCTGGCATGTCGGTATCCATGTTCGACACGCCAAACACCTCCTCATCCTGCACACACCCCTGTGCCAGCTCCTCCAAATCCGTGACCTCAAGTGACACAGGGGTGGGACCCCCACCTGTCCCCTCTGCATGCCTAGCCAGTTTTTGTTTAAGCCGATATTTGAAGTCGCTCCATCTGTTGGTTAAAAAGTTGGCATTATTACTGCAGTATTTAGACCTGTAAACACTTTTTAGTCAAATGTAGTTTTTACGTACCGGCGTTTGACCTCCCGGGTTGAACGTTCAAACTCACCCACCCCATTAACAGCACTGGCTATGTCGTCCCACAGTTTCCATCTCTGGGTTGCACCCATATTCCTTGGTGCCTGTGCCAGGTTGTCGTTGCACATTTGCACCAAAACCTCCATCTCCTTCCTTGTGAATTGTGGCTGCCTTTTTTTTTTGGCCCTAGTTTGCCTACTAGGCCCAGCAGCCTCTTCCATGGCATCCTCCACACCTTTTTTTTAAATGGTTTAAAATTTTTTAATGTAAAATGTTTCAAGATGTAATGTTAAACATAAGCATTTTCCTATAAAAAA
This sequence comes from Taudactylus pleione, assembly GCA_031769625.1. Taxonomy (NCBI): domain Eukaryota; kingdom Metazoa; phylum Chordata; class Amphibia; order Anura; family Myobatrachidae; genus Taudactylus; species Taudactylus pleione. The sequence continues at coordinate 2,903,427 of JAUIMM010000009.1, read as the reverse complement.
CTAAATACTTACATGGCGCCTCTTTGCTAGTACTTTGCTGCTCTGTACTCGTGTTTTTTCTCAATGCAGCAGACGGATTTGGGCTTTCAGTGACGATTTTATACATGCGTCAGCATTATTCGGCCGCATCATTCATTGTGCGCTCCTATTGTCCATCCTTAATTTGAGCGGGAAAATGTAAACTATTTATGGCTTGGTGTGACTCCATTCGAGGTGGCATTTTTTGATTGTTGGAGGTATTTCGGTGTAGAGTGGTTTGTTGTTTGGTTGGTGGAACGTGAAGGAGTTTTTTTTTTTTTTGAAGGAGCGTTTTTTTATTACTTTCTTTGTTTAAGTTAGCATTTTTGCATATTTTTATTTATATTTTTAAGTATTTCAATAATTCCCATAAACATTTATTAATAAATTGTTGCAAAATTTTTATATTGTTTTTTTTTTTTTTTTTTTTACAGTTATTTTGGCTGGAACCCAAGGGACCTTTTATAACTTTTTGATATTTGTCTGTTTTTGGTAAGTGTTTTGGGTTTTATTAATTAAAAAATTAGATGTGTTGGTGTTAGCATATGTTTCGCTAAGTAATGTGTGCTTATTCTGTGAAAAATCATGTCTTAAGTCTAAATGTAGCATACTATTTTGCAAAATAATGTGTGCTTGTTCTGTGTAAAGTCATGTCTTAAGTCTAAATGTAGCGTACTATTTTGCGAAATAATGTGTGCTTGTTCTGTGTAAAATCATGTCTTAAGTCTACATGTAGCGTACTATTTTGCAAACTAATGTGTGCTTGTTCTGTGTAAAATCATGTCTTAAGTCTAAATGTAGCGTACTATTTTGCGAAATAATGTGTGCTCCCTTCTCTAAATTTTAGAAAACTATATTTGGTTTAATTCCTAGTTTATAAAATTAATATTAAAAATATTTTCTCCTTTTGAAATGTAGGTGGATTTTCACATGACACTACCCAGGCCTGTAAGATTCTTTGGTTTTCTTTGAAAAGATAAGTATATTTTTCTTAAAACATTTGTCTAAAACAATAACTACCTTTCTTAACATTTCAGGTTGATGTTGGTCGTATTCTCTTGGCCATGGTTCCAGAACCCGACCAACCTCAACTTCGTCCCAGGCGTAGGCCTCGTAGGCGTGCAAGGCCCCAGATATATAGAACATGTGTCACCCTTTTTGGAATGCCAGATGATGAGGTGTTAAGGCGCTACCGTCTGCCTCCAAAAATCATCATAGACACTCTCTCATTAATAGAGAGTGATCTTGAATGGCAAATTGACAGTCCTACAGCAATACCACCACTTATGCAATTAATGTCGGTGTTACATTTTTGTGCTTCAGGATCCTTTCAAACCACCGTGGGAATAGTCGCAGGAATCTCCCAATCCTCCTTTTCAAGGATCCTGAGGGCAGTGATGGATGCACTATTTAAACACCTCCATCATATTAAAATGCCATTGAATATGGGTTCCCTTAATGTGGTGAAGGATACATTTTACCAAATTGCTGGCTTCCCACACATCATAGGGGTTGTGGATGGCACTCACATACCACTTCAGCCTCCAGCAATGCTGGAGGCAATATTTAGGAACCAAAAAACACTTTCATTCGATGAATGTAATGGTGGTATGTGATGCCTCCCTCCAGATCCTGTCCCTGAATGCCAAATTCCCAGGCAGTGCACATGATTCCTTCATCATCCAGCAATCAGGGATTTGGCACAAATTAAACAACCTACAAACTGGTGATGCATGGCTTCTGGGTAAATTGACACCTTCTGTTGAAACCAATGCAAAGCTTGGTACACAATGGTCCTGATGTTGTTTTTTATATTTTCACAGGAGACAGTGGTTACCCTTGCACGCCCTGGCTGCTCACTCCTTATTTGGTTCCCACACCAGGGCCACAAAGTCAGTATAATTCCACACTTACAGCCACCAGGCAGGTGGTGGAGCGCTGAATCGGCCTTTTAAAAGGCTGATTCAGATGCCTTCACCGCTCTGGTGGCGACCTCATGTATTTGCCGGCTATGGTTTCCAAAATTGTGGTCCTGTGTGGGATATTTCACAACATCACCATAAGGAGTGGTGTCCCAATGCAGCCAGAGGATGCCTTGCCTGAGGACGGCCCCCCCAAGGTTGGTCAGAGGTCAGTATGTGGGGGTGCCATACGCGTTCAAATTGTTGCCAGATTTTTTAGATAATTATTTCTACAAAATTCTTTAATTGACACAATGTAGACATGTATTATTTTAATGTACACTTTTAACTTTTTTTAAATTTTGTTTTTGTTTTATTCCCTAAAATGACCATAAAAATCCATGCATACTACCTGATCAACACAAATGACTTTATGTGGACACATTGGATATAACTTCGGGAACAATGATTTCTTCTCCTCATTTGTGGATTCATGTTGGCATGCTACTTCTTCAAACAGTTCTTGAAATTTTTTTTTGGGGGGGGTTTGGAATTTTTTGGTCTTTTGTGTGTGTTTTAACTGTGTGATTTTGTTTAGACAATTCACTTGGTGTTTATTATTTGTGTGCAATAAATGTATTATTTTCATTAAACAACCATTTCCTACGTAAATTACAAACAAGTGAAACTTGCTCCAAAAAATGCAAACATGCTTAATGCCTAATACTGTAATTTCTTAATTTCTAAACTTTTGTACCCTGCTTTGTGGCTAAAAACAAACAACAAAGGTATTATGGTGAATCAGTATGTTTACAATTCTAGGTCTAAGCAGGTTGCTTTAATTTTTACATTACCACCAAAAATATTTAATCTATTTTTGACGTTAAGTCTAAAAACCTATTGGTATTGTTATGTATTTAATGTGCAAGCTTACATACTTACTTGACCTTTCCACAAACAAATTGACATTACTTAAAAACACAGGGACAAATAGTAGACTATGTAAGGTTCAACAATCTAAGATTTACAGACAAGGAATGAGACTTAAATAAATCAAAATAAAATTATTGGCGCAGGATCGCCAAAAGGTGGTCCAAGGCCACCAGCATGCCAATTACATGGCCCCGGAGTTCCACCAATCCTCCTGCAATGGCCTCGTTACGCCTCTGGGCCTCTGTGGTGAAAAAAAATGTGCGGGTTAATAAAATGACACCTTCATTTAGAATGTTCAAACCCACAAAAAATTCAGGCTATAACAAAAACAAACAACAGTTACAAAAACATGTCCAAAAAAAAAAGAATGCCAAACGAAAAGATTTTCAAAAAATAAGGGGCCAAAAAGTAGAAATAAACTAAAAAAACATATGTCTTAAACCTAAGCAAAACTACAACATTTGTTGGTACCGTAAACAAGAAAGACACAAGTGGGAGTGTTTGGACATGAGTCATATGTGTAAGGGGAAAACATCCTTGACATTGTTTCACAAAGATATATATAAAAAACATTTGAACTACTTTACTATTTTGAACTGCACAGGCAAAAGGACAACATCAAACAAATTAATTTACACAATAAAAAAAAAAAAAAAAATAACCCATAGTTTACAATGTAAACATACCAGCCACACTGTGGACTGGGCCTGGAGCCACGAAATCCACCTCATCTGAGGTGGGCCAGTGGGTAAGTGAAGGAGGAGGGGTTATGGCTGAGGGAGTGGAGGGTGTGGAAAAGTGAGGTGGGTTTTGAGGGGAGGGGGAAGTTGGAGGGATGGTCAGGTGAGGAGAGGGAGGGGACTGAAGGATGGCAAGGTCTGGGATGGAGGGGGAATTTGGGGAAGAGTGGGCAGGGGATGTTTGGGTGGGAGTGGGGGATAGGGGACGAGCCACACGTCGGCGCCGTCTGACTATCCGCTCTGCCCCTAAATGATGGAGAAAAACATTTTTAATTAAATTTTTTTTTTTCAATTTTGGGATAAAATAATAAAAACAGGGATATACTGTAAACAAGCACACGCAGGTATGACCAAAAAAATAAAAACAGGGATATACTGTAAACAAGCACATGCAGGTATGACCAAAATAATAAAACAGGGATATACTGTAAACAAGCACACGCAGGTATGTAAAAAAAAAAACAGACACAGAAACACTTACTTTGGCCAATCCGGCGCTGCAAAAGGGCCAGCAGGCGTGGTGATCGGCGCCTCAGATACGACCACCTGCGTTCCAACTGGCCGAGATTACGGCGATAGCCGAGGGAACGCAGGCGGCGGCGCACCTCCGCGTAGGCCCTACGCTTTTGTTGATTGGTGATGGGGAGCAGATGGTCAGTAATGCGCTCGTTCATGACCTCCACTAGCACCATTAGCTCGCCCCTACAGAAAGCGTTGGCTCTCATGATGGCAATGATTTTTTTTACACAAACCAGTTTTAATAAAGGTCCTAGAAAAAGTTTGATTGGCTAATGTACTTTGTAAATTAACAGGAACAATTCTATCGGTTAGTGTATGAATCATGTGACCTACACCCTCACAAATATAATGGGAGTTATGATAGGCTTGATGCAGTGACATGTGTAAGCTAATTTAAATTTTAAAAAAAAAATGGAAAATCTGCATTGAAAAAAAAACCAGGATTGCAAACATGTGAAACAAACAATTAAGGTAATTAATATAGTGATTGCCAGTAATCGATTCAAGTATGTTTGCAGAATGAAATAGCAGGCAATCGAAACAGACAGGGCCACTTCCGGAATTGACTTGTGCGAGCGCTCACTGCAACCAAAGAGGAGACGGACGCTCGCTATTTTGTACGTTCGCTAGCTAGAGGAGGGGTTGGGAGAATATGGGGCGGAAGGTTAGCTATGAGCGAACATACGAGCGAGCGCTTGGATTTAAATATTTCTGCTCGTACGGCGGACGACCGATCGGCCACTTGCGTCCGGCTCTGAATCAGGCCCTGAGGTCCTACTCTAGATCAACATGCAGAACTGGAAAGTATTTCATTACCTGTTCTTCATCCGAAAGACCTATGGTTTGGGCAAAGCCACCTACAGTACAGGAGGAAGAAACATGCAGGCACTTCTGAAATAAGTCGTGCCCTTATATTAAGGCTGAATTGGAAAAAAATGGAAATCTCCATAGAGAATTCCGGAGGGGGGACATGGTGTTTAAGGGGCTATACCTCAAAAGCTATAGGAAGTACTGAGCTGAAATTTGGCATGGACAAATTTCAGGGCAAAAAAATAAAACATGAGGATTTGGGAACAATCTAAATTTCCAACTGTCAGTTTTTTTCAGACACTCTCAGGGCCTCAATTATCAATGAGTTTATCACTCAAAACTAGTGATAAATTTCACTTTTTATGATAAATGGTGCTCCAGCCAATCAGCTCCCAACTGTCTTCTGTTAGAAAAATGACAATTGGAAGCTGATTGGCTGGAGCACCATTTATCATAAAAAGTTAAATTTATCACTAGTTTTGAATGATAAACTCATTGATAAATGAGGCTGTCATTTGGACTTTTCTACTGTTCTCTATGGGGGATTTTTGGGAAGGCATAAATCAGGGTAGAGGGCAAATTTAGACTTGGGGTTTGTTTTATTAGGTAGCTATTGGTCCAGGGTAGGGCCTTTTGGGGTTCAGGTAATTGAGAAAGTTACAGTTTTTAAACTATTACCCATTATAGAGTTAGCAAGCTTCAATTTGTTGCGCAGCCTCAGTAGGTGCCTTTAGCAGGTGTACACACTGTGACTTCATTTGGGTGCACCATGATGGCTGGCCAGTACGGACGGTAATGGCTGTGGGACCTGGGGGAAAGTAGTCTGGACCGGGGTGGTGGGTAGCGGCACAAAGATTAGTGGCGGCGTGAAGTCGGCGGGGAGGGCGGGCAGTGGTGGCAGGCAGATGCAGCATGCATGGATCTGGGAGATCCATGATGCCTGCATCTGTGTGTGTTATATATAAACACAGATGCACGGACAGGCTCAGTGAATTATGTCTGTGCTGCTGTGTGTTAAAAAAAGGAAAGTGTTAAAATGAGAAAAAATGGTGTGCCCCCCAAAAAAATTAACAACCAGCACTGGGCTTTGCAGACCCAGTCCTGGTGGTGCTAAATACAGGGGACAAATGATGTATGGGTCTGCTGTATTAAGCACAACCAGCACTGGGCTATTCAGAACCAGTCCTGGTTGCTAAAATATGGGGACAAACAACATAGGGGTCCCCCGTATTCAGCACTGGGCTCTGAGCTGGTCCTGGTTCTGGAAGGGGGACACCTTTATTGGGGGGTCTCCAGCTCCTAGAGATCCCCAGCCTGAGCTGACTAGCTATCAGGGTTGATGCTTCGGCTGGGGGACAGGGTGATAGGACTCCCCTGGCTGTGGCATTAGCCCCCCACTAGAAAAAGTCTGGAGCTGGTTCTGGTTTATACAGGGGAATCATACACATTTTTTCCCCTTTATTTCTAGAACCAGGACCGGCTCAAGAGCCCAGTGCTGTTTGCGCTGAATACGAGCGACCCCTACGTCATTTGTCCCTTGTATTTTGGCAACCAGGACTGGCTCTGATTAGCCTAGTGCTGGTTGTGCTTAATAAAGGGGACTCCAATGTCATCTTTCCCCTGTATTTAGCACAACCAGCACTTGGGCACCAAATCCCGGTGCTGGTTGTGCTGTGGGGGCACGTCATTTTTTTTTATATTACACATTCATTTTTTAACAGATGCATAGATGGATCTCACTGATACTGTACGTACATGCATCTGTGTCTTATTGATTTGAATTTCTCAGGTGCATGCCCAGCACCAGTGAGTCCCTCTTTCACCTGCTGATGCTCCTGTGCACGGCCCAGTTGCTGCTACTGCTCTGCACCCCCAATGCTGCCACTGCCTCACACACCTGCAGCCTGCTTCCACAGCCATCTCTCCCTCTGTACCCCCAAAACACCCCCTGTGTGCTGTCTGCTCCTCCACCAGTGCTAGTGTACATATTTGTGGTCCTTATGACCTGCAAGGTGGCCCAGTTTGCTCCTCAAAACCCTGATGGTTAATAAATAATAAAATAGAAAATAAATTCCATAGGAAAAAAACATTACGGTTTCACATGTCCCATTAAAGATTCTGGCGGAATGGTCACCGCAACCTTAATACATCGACATGATCTGAAATTTCACAAAACCTACTGAATTTGTGCCACTCAAACTAAAAAAAGCAATGAAATTCTGATCATTAAGGCTGACGCCTTAATGGACATGTTCCTTGCACAATACTGATATGGTATGCCATCACACCCTGTGGTTAACTGCAGATTCAGCACTCTCACAGAATGAGATTGCTGTCACTCGCAAAATGGTGGAGCTGCTAATTGTCAGAATTGTGTGCTTATTGGAATACACACATGCAGTCTATGCAACTGAGGTCTGAGCAGATGATAGAGCTGCACAGATGGTATAAGAGTGGAGTGGATGGGGAGAGAGACAGAGCGGTGTGGATGGGGACAGATTGGCATGGAGAGGGGAGGGGATTAAGCAGCATTGATGGGAAGGAGCCAAAGTGATGCAGATGGGTGGAAAACAGTGGTGTGGATCGGGAGGAAACAGAGTAGCATAGTTTGTGGGGACAGAGCGATGTGGATGGGAGGTACAGAGTGGCTCAAACATGGGAAGACAGAGCTGTGCAGATGACAAAGACAGATTGGTATGGATGAGGGAATACAGACTAGTAAAATGGGAGAACACATATTAGTGGAGATTGGGGAAGACAGATTGGAGATTGGTGCGGATGGTGGGGAAGACAGAGTGCCACGGTTGGGGGAGGCAAAGTGGTGCAGATGGAGCAAGAAATAGTGTCACTGAAAAGAGGAAGACAGAGTGGTGTGGCTGGGGGGAAGGTGGTGGTGCAGATGGAAGGAAACAGAGCAGCACAGATGCAGAAAGACAGGGTGGCGCGGACGGGGAAAGACAGATTGGTGTGGATAAGGGAATAAAGAACTAGCATAGTTAGGAGACCACACAGCTGTAGGGATTGGGGAAGTTATAGCAGCATGGAGGTGAAGATAGTGTACATGCATACAAAGAATATATTAGTTTTAGAAATTAGGAAGCTGAATGAGATGGATGTATGGAGTGAGAAGGCTGTTGGAACCCATTGGGATTGTTGTGGTGAATGAATGGGAAGATTGTGGGCACTGGGTGGGATGTGTGTGCCACATAACTGCTTAGACCTCAGTTGCATAGACTGCATGTGTGTATTCCAATGAGCACACAATTCTGTGAATTAGCAGCTCCACCATTTTGTGAGTGACAGCAATCTCACTCTGTGAGAGTGATGAATCTGCAGTTAACTACAGGGTGCTATGGCATACCATATCACTATTGCACAAGGAATACGTCCATTAAGGCGTCAGCCTTAATGATTGTAATTTCATTGCTTTTTAAGCTTGAGTTGCACAAATTCAGTAGGTTTCGTGAAATTGCAGATCATGTTGATGTAGTAAGGTTGCGGTGACCATTCCACCACTCACCGCAACCTTACTAATCGCATATGTACTAACATATGCGTTTGGTATCGCAAAGGACAGTTTTTGCAATAAGAGCTGCTCTTTGCATCAGTGGCAGCCCCTAGAAGTCAGACTGAGCATATGTTATAGCAGGGGAGTGGTTTCCCATTGGAAGTGCTCTCTCTGCTAATTGCAGTCCCAGGAGGACTCTTAAGCCTTAGTGCTAATGCCACACCAGGCTGGCTGTCCCAGGGATAGGAAACTCCTCCCCTGTGTGTGCCAGTCCGCTGTGCATTAGCAGCAAGAGTTTTTAGCAGGAAGCCCACACTGCTAACCACTGGTTTTACAGACTATGCAGTCTCTAGAAGCTGTTTTATTGCGACCAGACATGCACGAAAATCGATGGGCATGCTGTTGTGACTGAAACCCAGTGTTAGCCTGAGTGACATCATAATGAAAAATCCCATGCAGCGACAGCCCTCCTGAAATCTAAATGTAAGAGCCGCTGCCTGTTACTATTCCTGACCATATCGTCTGGTCTCTGAGGGTATCAAAATTTGGGACAGCAGTTCCAGATTGGGAGGTTGTCTATGTCTACTGCAAAACAATTTATGCAATATTTCTAACACACTAGCATAGAAACGTTAGCTTTTCTATTTTCAAATTCTATTCAGTTTCGATTTTTACTGAAAAAACATAACAAAAACAACAAAACCCGAATATTAAGTATAATAATAATAATAATAATAATAATAATAATAATAAAATATGGTATTAATACAATTTTACTTATAGCACATTAGTTTTAACATTTATTTAGTTTTGTTAATGTATACTTTTTCAGCATGCAGCTGAAATATGTTGTGCAGATGCACATATGGGAAAAGTACAATACTAGTGGGCTCATTATTGCTATTTGCTCATTATTGCTATTTGCTCATTATTGCTATTATCATTGCATGGTTTTATTCTGTGTGTTACTGTATATACTTCTATACTTTGTAGTTTCCCCCAGGAAACTAGGCTACATTTTCAATATCTGTTTTCATATGGTATATATACTGTATTTTGGATGGTTTTCAATATGAAATTCTAGCAATAGTTGCAATCATCCACTTTCTCTGCTTTTTGACCTCTTTTTGTCTATATCTGGCCCTGACGCTCTATTGATTTGGTGTATTGATATAGTATATTTACTCCTTAAGTGTATTGATTATGCACTCTCCTCAGTATGTGGTAGTGACACATATATGCACACCAATAACTAGAAGTTTAGTGATTTCTTCACAGTCAGCAATTTAGGATGGAGTGTGCATCTCCTCTCCTTGTCATTCTCCCTAATCTCATCGATGGAATGTTGAGCTGTGCAGAAAAAAATAGTTTAAATAGCATCTTCTGTTCCCAGAGGAGAGTGTACACAGCACTCCAGACCTGCATCTGTGATTTATGGGCTGCCTGGAGAAATCTCCACTATACCATTTTTATTAAGGCCAGACTGTTGATATTGAACAGTAAAGAAAAGGAAGGTTTTATTGCTGCATACTCACACTACAGCGAATCGAAAAAAGAATGCTTCAACAGAACCATTTTATTGCAAAGTGACATTTTATGTTAGTACTCCTGCCACACGCTACATTATTGGTAGACAATCTTCTTGTTTTCATTTTCAAACAAATCATTGCATAAAGGTCACCCAATATTTCTTTATCTTATGTGCCTATTTACAAAATACATATACTGTAAGACATATGGAAACTCTGTGAGAGCCTGGTGAGTGGTATAGGTCAAATTGGTCAAATTGGCTCACCCACTATCTATGTCAATAAGAACTATTGCAACAGATTGTAGCATATTTTCGAAGGTTCTGTATATTTTGTCAGCATTCGTCATGTTGACAGTCAAAATGTTGACATGAGAATATTGGCATGGGTGTAGTGTTGGCATGCTTGGCATGTTGACACTGACCACAGCAACACTGATGATATGTCAACATTATTATAATGTTGGCAAAACGTTACTGGTGGTTCAGCGGTGGCTTACCTGGTTCGGCTGGTCTGGCAGTTCCAGCGGTAACTTTTGGCTGATCCTGTGGTGCTTCCATCTCTAAGTTTCGCTAATCCTCCTCCAAGTACCTAACCTTAACCTCCTCTCCCATAGCCTAACCCTAGCACTCCGTTGCCGCAGCCCAACCCTATCCCTCGGTCAGTGCGGAATGCCAACATTTCACATGTCAACATTTTGATATTAAAAAGCACTGGCCCAAGTACAGATCCCAGGGGTACTCCACTGGTAACCTTTCCCTCCCGTGAATACTCTACATTTACTACAACTCTCTGTTTCCTATCCTGCAAGCAAGATCTTATCCATTCAACAGTCATATAATCCAATCCCATGCTTTCCAGGATGTTTATCAGTCTGCAATGTGGAACAGTGTCAAAAGCCTTACTAAAGTCTAGATAAGCTGCATCTATTACTTTTGTCACCCAGTCAAAAAAGGACAATATGCCAAGTGCTACACCTATGTCAATTGGTGTATCTGGAAATGTATATAGATATTGATGCTGATCTATACCTGAACAGTGTTTTATATATTAGCTCTCTTATACACTCTATGAATGAACATATGTGTATGACACAATCATAAAAGCAATAACTTTTACTGATGAAGTGCATAAAATTAAATGGTATAGCAAAGATCACAGTTCATGAAACATATATCAACTTGATGTTCATGACATAATGAAATACGGCAACAGCGCTAGCAGCAATATGAATTAATGCATGAAGTGATGACACATATGTGCCAAGTAAATTATGCATATAGAGTCAATGTCCTTATATCCGGTCTGTGTGGGGTCCACGGTGTCCCGTGACCTCTCTAAATAAGTCTCTTATCAATTGTGGAACGAGTAGAAGTCCAGTGCACAAATGAGTGGTCTCTGTATCTATAACAGTTGCCCGGGAAGTCTTCAGGCTGGGAGGGGGGACAAGTGTCCGCGCGATCAGTCAGTTGTCCCGGACCTTCTACTCACAATGGTGATCTAGAGCAGCATTGTGCTTCTGTGAGAAGTTGCAAGCCGCTTTTATCCTCCTTGTGAGTCCGCGCTGGTCTGGGGGGAAGCGTCCACCGGCTGGGGTATGTGAACCTGACACGGGTGCTTCCTCCACACTGTGGGGCACAACTTACCTGATCTCCCGCTGGGTGCGTCGTCCTCCCACCTGCTGGATGCCAATGTCTTGTGCCGCAATCCTCAATCTTCTGCCTCCGTCTGTCTGTAACACCCGAACACACGCAGGGTCTCGAGAGAGCTCTTTATTGCCGTGATCACGTGATCCGAGCTGTATGGGATAAACTGCTTTCACGTTGCTTGTAGTTGCCAATGGTAGTCAGTGAGTGTCTCCAACGCATTTCAGCCTGTAAACGGCCTTTGTCAAGGATCAAAAAAGTCAATAAGATTTGTTTGGCACGATCTCCCCTGAGTAAATCCATGATGTTTGGGATCCTGTAAATTGTTGGATTTGAGATATTCCACCACTCTTTCTTTTAATAGTGTTTCCATTATTTTTCCCACTACTGATGTAAGGCTCACTGGTCTGTAGTTACTTGCTTCTTCTTTGCTTCCACTTTTGTACAGTGGTATTACATTTGCTCTTTTCCAGTCCTCTGGAATCACTTCTGATACTAGTGACTGATTGAATAATTCTGTTAATGGTGTTACCAGGACCCCTTTAAGCTCTTTTAGTATCCTTGGATGTATCACATCTGGCCCCATTGATTTATCCACTATCAGTTTAGAGAGTTCTGTTAGGACCCTCTCCTCTATAACTGAAATTTCATGTACTTCATTTTTATGAAAGCCTCTGCAACTTAACTGTGGCCCCTTCCCCTCTTTTTCTGTAGTGAATACTGAACAAAAATAATTATTTAGATGATCCACTATTTCTTTTTCTCCCTCGATCATGTACTTACTCTCTGTCTTAAGTCTTATTATTCCTCCATTTGACTTCCTCCTTTCACTTATATACTTAAAAAAAGTCTTGCTACCTTTATCCACTGACTAGGTCCTTTTCTCCTCAGCTTCTGCCTTTGCATGCCTAATCACCTTCTTAGCCTCCTTCCTTCTGACAAGATACACCTCTTTGTCATTATTATTTTGGGTCTGCTTATATTTCCTAAAAGCCATCTTTTTTAATTTCACACTAGTTGATACCTGTTTTGTAAACCAAACTGGCTTCCTTTTTCTGGTGCTTTTCCTAACACTTTTATTACATAGATCTGTAGCCTTTAGTATAGCATTTTTTATTTTTCCCACCTCTCCTACACTACTTCCAAGTTCCTCCAGTCTACCACTGACTCAGTAACACGTCTCTCCAACTCTGCAAAGTCAGCCTTCCTAAAATCTAACACTTTAGTTTGTGTATGGCATGAATTGGATGCTGTCTTTATACTAAACCATACTGCTTGGTGATCACTGGATCCTAGGTTCTCACCCACATTTACATCCAATATTCTGTCACAATTTGTGAGTATCAAGTCTAGAATAACATTTTTGCGAGTAGGCTCCCTCACCAATTGTTTGAGAGATGCTCCCTGAAGGGAATTTAGAAAGTCACCACTTCTAGAGGAACTTGCAGCAGACACCTCCCAGTTTACATCAGGTAAATTAAAGTCTCCCATGATTATGACCTCTCCTTTTAAAGCCATTCTAGTAATGTCCTGCAATAGGTACTTATCCAGTTCCCGTCCCTGTCCAGGTGGTCTATAGATCACCCCAGTGCGAATTATGTTCTTGTCCCCCATTTCTATAGTCACCCAAAGGGCCTCAGTTGTTGCTTCAACATTTTAAGTTATTGTAGCATTTATGCTGTTTTTCACATACTGTACATAGCTACTCTTCCTCCAATCCTCCCCATTCTGTCCTTTATAAATAGAGTATAGCCTGGTATAGCTATGTCCCACTCATGATTTTCATTACACCATGACTCTGTAATTGCTACAATATCTAGTTCATCCCTTGTCATTATTGCAATTAGTTCAGAGATTGTACAGTATCATCTATGAGAACACTTTACAGCAACCATTTTACAAAGCAACACACTTCACAGCAATCTCTCACCCATCTCCTCCCATCCATGTGTTTCACAAAGAAATCCCCTACATGTGCTCTCCCCTCTGTTGGCCTTTCAACTGTTCCCCATTTGTTTTCTCATATCGATTTCTGTTAGCCTGTCTTTAATGTGCTCCTTATACCTTAATGCTCCAGATTCTCTCTCCTTTAAATTTACCCATTTATTGGTCTTCCACTTTAATGTCCTTGTCTTCCTCAATCCCATGTGCTCTCTCCTATGCCTCCTGATGCTTGCTGTCCTTCCCCTTTTTTCTCTCATGTGCCTTCTGGTGCCTTTTGGTGCCCACACTCTACTGTCCACTGTCTTCTGCTGTCTTTTACCCTTTGTATTCTCCCCAATGGTCTTTGCCCTGCATCCTGTGCTCTCCACTGTGTTCTTCATTCTCCTTCCTTCCACTGCTTAGGGATAGCCATCAGAAATGAGATGTACCCGTGGAACCATGGTGCCAGGAGCCAGTGCATGCTACAGCATGCCCGACAGTAATGAAGTTTTCCAGAGGGGGCCATGGCCAGCACATGAGGGTACATTGAAGTGTTAAAAAAAATAGCAAATCAGAATTTTTATTTAATAATTCTATTTTTGGGAAAAAAGTTTTATTTGTATATTCAAGATTTTTTTTCTCTCTTTACTACCCCACCCAGCTATTCCCCACTATGAGTCCCTAGCATGCTAAGGCTGCACCTTCTATTTGTTTAGGACATCTGTCAGTATAGATGATTGATAATTTGTGACATATATTGAGGAACAACACAAGAATAACACAGAAGTAGTGTTTTTTGAAATACTGACTTTATTACACAATTTTCTAGCTATAATCTTGACTATGAGTCTCTGGGGATGAGGTGAGTGAACTGGCTCTTACACACAGCATGGCTGAATGAGCAATGGTGGGAAGCTGGGTAGTAGCAGGGAAGATCTTTATCCAGTAACTGACACAAGAGGGCTACTCGGCCTATAGGCCCTCTCCATCTCTTACTGCCCATGCCACTTCCATGTTGGGGCAACAGTTCCCACCAAGATCCATCCCACAGAATACTCACAGCTGTTGGTTGTGATCTTTTAAATGGTGAGATCATCTCTTGACAGATAAATCCTTCTCCAGTTGCTCCACCTGTTCTACCTAGTAATGTTTGTTCTATTCAATTCCATGAGGGCAATAGTTGCCACCATTGCTTGATTCAAACTGATATGATGTTGGTGACCTAATCCCTGTTACTTACACTGCACAAGATCAGTGTCAGTCCCCTTTGTGCATGTGTAAACTATGGGTCTGATCCTCAGTACTCTCACCATGCTCTCTGCTTCCTGTGCTCTTTGACACCTGCTGTTCTATGTATGGTGTCCTGTCCCACAAACAATAAGTAAATACAACCATAACCCATCATGGTATTAGCTGCTGGATTTGTATTGTTTAAATGATTTATGGCAACTGTTACAGTATATTTCCCTATACTCCATTTTAGCTATATATGTTATATCACATATAGACTGATCACTGCCCAGAAACCAGCGCAACAGAGTGACATCATCACTCACAAAATCATGTGCCCATCACCATAGTTACATAACAACAGTAAGCTACAAACACTGCATAAATAGATACTATGGGGGTCATTCAGACCCGCTCGCGAGCGCAGGACGCTCGCAAGCGGGTCGACATTCCCCCACTGCGCATGCGCACGACGGAGGGAGCTCCGACGTGCGCATGCGAGAGACCCGGCGAGTGACGGGCTCTCCATCGCTCCGGGTCTCGCACCAAAGGGGGCATGCTGTCGATGTTGATTGACAGCACGTCCCCTTTGGTGGGCATGCCGGGGGCATGCCTGCCAGACGGAGGCGTTCCCATGGGAACGCCTACCGTGTGAAGCCGGCCCCACTAACATCTCTAGTGATGTCAGTGGGAGTGATTTTGGCTCTATCAGAGCCGAAAGCACTCCAGGGCTTGCAGCAGCGAGACCCTACCGCAGGGTCTCCGTCGCAAGCCCGATGATCGCGATGGTCAAGACCATCGCGACCATCATCATGGATGCTCGCATATGCTGTGGGTGGTCACCCACAGCTATGCGAGCGGCCAGGAGGCCGCTCCATTTTCATGGAGAAGGGCACTGATTCAGAGCGAGCGCTCTGGTCAGAGCGTTCGGCTCTGAATCAGGCCATATGGACGCTAATTCAAAGCGATACTAAAAACAAGCACATGCTAAGATACATGCTAAATAATGAACACCGACCTAAAACAATACATAAAATATCCTGAATAAACATGCTAAATAAGGAACGCATATCAATCATATAAAACATCAGATGGACAACCAATTATAAGACATAAAAGTACTGAATGACAAAAATACATAATCAGATCCACTACTATATCAAAATTAGTCGCAAGATAGCCGCCAATTTAGATAAAGTTTTGTAAGCCATGGAGCACGGGTGTTTAAGGTGAGATGCTCTTTATGTCACTGAAGCCTGAGGACGGTGCCAGTTGTTGGCACTGAAACGTTGCTGTTAGTGATGTCTCATTAAATGTGAACTTTTGAAGTACTTTGAGTGCCGCTCATCCATGCTAAGTATACATTCTCCTTTACTCTGCAAGCACCGGTCACAGTACTGTTTACCTGGGAGAGCCGAACCTTTAGCATTTCATATTGTGGGCTATGCAGAGGACATCCTTCATGCCCTTTACCTGTCAAGGCTCACCGGAATTTAATTGTATTAACCCTTGCTATCTATGCCATTTGCCCTCAAGTTATCTTGTTATGCACTGGTGATTTGCACTTCATGCACTTTTTTCTATTGGATGCTACTAACTACTATATGCAGCTATTTTTTCTGGATATTTTGCACAAGACTATTTATTTATTTATTTTTTTTCTATGATATTTTTTTAAACACTGTGGAATATTTTTCTGAACCATTGCTGCTTTGGACATATGTGAACATCATATTACATATCAGGACTTTACCTCTGAATCAGGACGTTTTTTTTTTTTTGTGCGGCCTCCTGGCCGCTCGCATAGCTGTGGGTGACAACCTACAGCTATTGCGAGCGGCCAGGTTGATGGTCGCAATGGTCAAGACCATCGCGACCATCGGGCTTGCGACGAGACCCTTCTGGAAGGGCCTCGAGGCCGCAAGCCCCAGAGAGCTTCTGGCTCTAATAGAGCCGGAAGCTCTCCCACTGACATCACTGGTGATGTCAGTGGGGCCACCCCCAAACGGCAGGTGTTCCTTCGGGAACGCCTCAGTTTGGCCAGCCACCCCCCCTGCCCGCCTCCCAAATGGGGCGAGCTGTCAATCACCATCGACAGCTCGTCCCCTTTGGTGCGAGACCCGGAGTGACGGAGCACCCGTCGCTAGCCGGGTCTCGCGCATGTACACGATGGAGCCGGCTCCGTTGTACGCATGCCCAGTGGGCAAACATCAACCCGGTTGCGAGCGCTCAGCGCTTGCGACCGGGTCTGAATCAGGCCCTGTGTTTTTCCTGCATTCTTTATTTTTTACAATGGCTATTCCTAATCAAATACCTATTGTTAGTGGGTTTACTGACACTATGTATGAAATTGGTGATACATTTTGCTTCTCAGTACCTGAAGCAGATAATATCCTACACAGACAAAGTATGGCAGAACAGACTGAAGCTTTCAGTTATGAGGATGTATATCATGATCTGTTAAGAATGAAAAAAAAAGGAACTTGATCATCATTTTCACTGCATTTCGCTTAGTGACTATTACAGGGATAAAAAAATTCCTCGGGGCCTAAGAGTAAGGAATTGCCCTACTATAGGGTGTAATGACCCCAATTTCTGTAAAAAATGGGTCGGAATACTTAATAAGTGTTCCATGGACTTAATTCTTCTTATTATTGAACAGAGTAATAAGGAAATTAATGCTATGAAAGAAAAAATCATTGCCTTGGAATTGACCCATCAACCCATTTTGGACACTGATACAGTGGTTAACTGGTATAATAAACTACATAATCAGTTGCAACTTCCCCTGACTTCCCGCATGGTCAGACGTCTGGTGCAGCGGTGAGTGACTTGCTGAGGATTATGCCTTAGGTGCACTTGTCTTTCAGTTGCTGCCTTCGTGATTTGGTTACCGAGGTTGCCATCATGGGCGCAGCCATTACAGTATTCATCATTAGACTGACCCCCATCCAATGGTAGCATGATCTGTGTCAGCTGACGCTGTCTTCCAATAGACTGCTACCTTTGGGTATTTAACAGGTTCTGGACAACAGGAAGTTGCCTAAACAACATCGTTGCTACTAGTGTTTGCTTGCTGTCACTTCGTTCCAGGTTCCCTTATTGTTCTACTTCCAAGTCTATTCTAAGTGCCTCCTGTGCCAGTGGTGCGTCTGAAACACCTTGCCCGCGTACTCAGTACATCCTGCGAGTACCATCACAGTGACATCCTCCTGTGCCAGCGGTGCATCTGTAACACCTTGCCCGCGTACTCAGTATATCCTACAAGTACAACCACAGCTTCATCCTCCTGTGCCAGCGGTGCGTCTGGAACATTTTGCCCGCGTACTCAGTACATCCTTCAAGTACAATCACAGCGTCATCCTTCTGTGCCAGCGGTGCATATGAAACACCTTGCCCACGTACTCAGTACATCCTACGAGTACAACCATAGCGTCATCCACCTGTGCCAGTGGTAAACCTGAACACCTTGCTCTCGTACTCTGTACATTCTCTGAGTGCAACTGCTGTGTCATCCTCCTGTGCCAGTGGTCGTCTGATACCTTGTTTGTATACTCTGTACTACATCCTCGTACAGTGACCTCGCTAGTGCTTCTTTCTGAAGTACATACTTCTTGGGCCTCATCGGTGTTTCAATCACCATTCCCCACGTGTATATACCTGATTGAAGGGCTGCGGCCTGCTTTCTGCGTGCAGCTTAAACCCATATCCCGTTTGGAGTGGTCACTGGTGAACACCTCCCAGCAGGTTAGACTCCACGCCCTTCGGTCGGGTCTCGCCAACATCCGATACTTGTGGATGAGGAGGTCATACATCCAGGCCCCTTGCCTCCAATTCCGTCTACAACCTGACCTCAGCTTTCAGCTCCTTAGTAGGAGATCCTCCTGAGTCATTTGTGACACCATGTGATCTTCCATCCCCCACAAATTTCCATAACACACTACTTTTCCTTTATCCCTCTACATAGAGCCCTAAACAAACTTTGGGCCTCATTCAGACCCACTTGCAAGCGGCTGTCCACTCGCAAGTGGGTCGATGGTGTGCACTGCGCATGCGCACGACGGAGGGAGCTCCGTCGTGCGCATGTGCCTGACGCGACGAGCGAAGGACTTTCCTTCACTCGTTGTGTCTGATCAAAGGGGGCGTGCTGTCGATGTTGATTGACAGCACGCCCCCTTTGGTGGGCGTGCCTGCCAGACGGAGGCGTTCCCAAGGGAACGCCTACCGTCTGAAGCCGGCCCCACTGACATCACTAGTGATGTCAGTGGGAGTGATTTTGGCTCTGATAGAGCCAAAATCACTCCAGGGCTTGTGGTCGAAAAACCCGACCACAGGCTTCTGGTCGCACTGGCGATGGTCGCGATGGTCAAGACCATTGCGACCATCATCCTGCACGCTCGTATGTGCTGTGGGTGGTGACCCACAGCTATACGAGCATCCAGGAGGACGCTCCATTTTTATGGAGGACGGCCCTCATTCAGAGCGAGCGCTCTGATCAGAGCGTCCGGCTCTGAATGAGGGCCTTTATCCTCTCTCTTTCTCTATCTTAATTGAAATATTGGATTATTAAATATTGCAATGTGATAATACAGTTTTATAATATATAGGAATATTATTGAAGATTGTTAATGAATATACATTTTGTGTGTAAATTTTCTTGAATAGAATTATCCTAATGATTTAAAGGTATATTTTCTGAGTATAACCTTGCGAGCAAGTTAATAAATGGTAAATAATTAGTTATCAATTATCAAACAGCCACTATCATCCACAACACCAAACTTGGGAAGCTCAGTGTGTCATGACAATGGCTAGTTTTTCACCTTTAGCCTTGTGACTTACCCCTGCCAACTGTCCCATGGATCTGTATATGTAATTCGCCTGGGAGATCTGTCCTGATCATGCTAGCTGCAATACTTCTGTGTATGCATTTGGACTGTGCTGTCCTTTCCACAGTGATTATTCACCTGGGTCCTCTCCTGTCTGTGAACATTGCTAGTCTTGATTGGAATCATAGGTGTAGTTCGGACTCTCAGTACTGAAGATATGTTTGCTCCCTCTGCATGTTGTGCACTCCACCACTCAGAGTACTACTGCCAGACCACCTGACTGTATCCACAAATTCCTGCTAGACCCAGGATATAAACATCCTCCTCTGATAGCATTCAGGGCCTGAGCATCTCGTTGCCTCCCGTGGTGTACAGATTGTGCTATTTCTGTCTCCCTGTGTACAAGTGTATCCCAGGCTCCTGTTGGCAGCAATACCTGGCACATCCGGAAATCCTGCTGGTTCCCATACCAGTTCATTCAGCAATCCTGCTAATAGCAATACCTGGCATATCCAGAAATCCTGCTGGTTCCCAGACCAGTTCATCTAGTAATCCTGCTAACCGCTATACCTGGCGTATCTAGAAATCCTGCTGGTTCCCAGACCAGTTAATTCAGCAGTCCTGCTAATAGCTATACCTGGTGCATCCGGAAATCCTGCTGGTTCCCAGACCAGTTCAATCAGCAATCCTGCTAATAACTATACCTGGCACATCTGGAAATCCTACTGGTTCACAGTCCAATTCAGCAAGTCTACTGGTTCTCAGTCCAATTCTGCAAGCCTACCTTCTGGTACCCTGTCCAGCTCAGCAAGCCTTCCTGCCGGTACCAGTCCGGTTCCTCCAAGTTTCTACTGGTTCCACTCCAATGTTACAAGTTTCCTGTTCCTGTCATTTATCATCAAAGGCAGTTCTCACTGCCATACAATTCATATGCAAACAGAGCTATTTATATCTACCATGGTTCCAGTCAAGCCAGTCTCCGCTGAATCCAGTTCAACACCTGAGTCAGGTAACTCTCAAACACCAATCATGACAGCATGCTCAGGCCTACCGATGGTGACGGATCAAGCACACAATACTGGACCTAATGCTTTCTGTAACCTGGTCGCTCGCTTGGATTCACAGGAGACGGTACAGCATCAAGTGCTACAGCTTTTGCAAATTCTGACTAGTCAACAAAATGACATTCAAATCACACCTGAACCTCTAACTACCTTCCATCAACTGCTGGAGCAGCTACAAGCTCTACTCATCAAAATTTTTCGATTCATTCCCGAGTTTTTTAGTGCTATACCCTGACTTAACTAAAACCTCTGCTTTGGAATCCCTAAAAACCAAAGATTCTTCCATACCAAGTAAAGTGAGACATCGAAGTTACCTGCGTCCCAAGCTTCCTGTGGCTGAACGCCAGCAGCGCAAAGATTTACATCTCTGCCTCTATTGTGGGGGTTCTGACCACTTCATTAAAGACTGTTCCCTTTGCAATTCCAACAGTAATTCCAAGTGTCAACGTCTCAGTGCCCGTTCCGGTTCCAGCCCGGATTCTGCCTGTTCCGGTCCCATCCCGGATTCTGCCTGTTATGGTCCCATCTGGTATTCTGCCTGTTACGGTCCCATCCTGGATTCTGCCTATTCCGGACCCGTCCCGGATTCTGCCTGTTCCGGTCCCAGCCCGTATTCTGACTGTTCCGGTCCCAGCCCAATTCTGCCTGTTCCGGTCGCAGCCCGGATTCTCCCTGTTCTAGTCCCAGCCTGAATTCTGCCTGTTCCGGTCCCAGCCCGGATTCTGCCTGTTCTGGTTCCAGCCCGGATTCTGCCCGCTCCGTTCCCAATCTGGACTCTCCTTGTCCCAGCAGGGAACTCCAGTCGGCAACCCCAGGAGGGTTGTCTAAATCACCAATCCCAGGAGGGGTCTCCAGAGCCTCAGCCCCAGGAGGGGTCTCAAGTCTCGCACCCCAGGAAGGGGTTACAAGTCTCTCATCCCAGCAGGGGGTCTCAAGTCTCACACCCCAGCAGGGAGTCTCAAGTCTCACACCCCAGGAGGTCTTGAACTGTCTCCTTTGAAGAATTTCCACTCCAGATATCCCAATAAAATATGAGAATTGGGAAGATGTCTGAAGAGATTTTTTTCAAGAGTTATGATGTCCCTGTGTTTGAAGCTCTTGGAATGTCATGTTTGGAAGTAAGGGCCTGATTCAGAGCCACTCGTAAGCGGCAACTCGTTCGCTCCGAGCGATGTTTGCCCAACTGCGCATGCGTACAGAT
Source organism: Taudactylus pleione (assembly GCA_031769625.1). Lineage (NCBI taxonomy): Eukaryota > Metazoa > Chordata > Amphibia > Anura > Myobatrachidae > Taudactylus > Taudactylus pleione. The sequence goes on along the minus strand of JAUIMM010000009.1, from coordinate 2,881,576 downwards.
CGTTATACGCATGCGCGAACCAGTCAGTGCGGCCGAAATTCATGTGCTCGCAAAATAGCGAATGCCTGCTAATTTGAGTGACAGGATGAGGCGTATGTGGGTGGTAACAGGGGAAGGTGCTTGAAAACGGGGAGTGGAGATCCGATCGCAGGCGTGCTTAAAGGTCAAAACGGGCGTTTTATGGGTGTGCATATTTAAAACAGCAGCGTCATTGACCACGTCACTGGGTTTTTTTTTAGCCAGAACTGCTCGCAAAATTGTGGTAGCAAAAACCAACCACAAGAATAGCGAGCAGCTCATACCCTGTTCGATGTACTCGATTAATCTAATAAATAGCGGACATGACATAGGATGCGAGCGGCCAGGGGGCGTAGTTTCCCAAAAAACGACCGCAAGCTTTGTTCCCTCGTTCAGACCTAGAAGCGTGAACAGACCGCAAACAGCGAACGGTTCATTTGAATAGCCACCCCTATTTTCAGGACGAGCGAGCGCTAATTGCGTCTGGCTCTGAATCAGGCCCTAAGTTTTTCAGTTTTTTTGGTGTCTCATTTTTTCGTGTTCTCTTATGTATTTATTTGGGTGTTCGGAGTCCACCCATAAAGAGGGGAGTACTGTCACAACCCTGGCTAATTTTTTACCTTTTGCCTTGTGACTTACCCCTGCCAACTGTCCCGTGGATCTGTATATGTAATTCGCCTGGGAGATCTGTCCTGATCATGCTGGCTGCAACACTTCTGTATATGCATTTGGACTGTGCTCGCCTGGGTCCTTTCCTATCTGTGAACACTGCTAGTCTTGATTGGAATCACAGGTGTAGTTCTGACTCTCAGTACTGAAGATATATTTGCTCCCTCTGCATGTTGTGCCCTCCACCACTCAGAGTACTACTGCCAGACCACCTGACTGTATCCACCAATTCCTGCTAGACCCAGGGTATAAACATCCTCCTCTGATAGCATTCAGGGCCTGAGCATCTCGTTACTTCCCATGGTGTACAGATTGTGCTATTTCTGTCTCCCTGTGTACAAGTGTATCCCAGCCTCCTGTTGGCAGCAATACCTGGCACATCCGGAAATCCTGCTGGTTCCCAGACCAGTTCATCTAGTAATCTTGCTAACAGCTATACCTGGTGTATCCAGAAATCCTGCTGGTTCCCAGAGCAGTTCATTCAGCAATCCTGCTAATAGCAATACCTGGCATATCCAGAAATCCTGCTGGTTCCCAGACCAGTTCATCTTGTAATCCTGCTAACAGCTATACCTGGTGTATCCAGAAATCCTGCTGGTTCCCAGACCAGTTCAATCAGCAATCCTGCTAATAGCTATACCTGGTATATCCAGAAATCCTACTGGTTCCCAGACCAGTTCATCTAGTAATCCTGCTAACTGCTATACCTGGCATATCTAGAAATCCTGCTGGTTCCCAGACCAGTTCATTCAGCAGTCCTGCTAACAGCTATACCTGGCACATCCGGAAATCCTGCTGGTTCCCAGACCAGTTCAATCAGCAATCCTGCTAATAACTATACCTGGCACATCTGGAAATCCTACTGGTTCACAGTCCAATTCAGCAAGTCTACTGGTTCTCAGTCCAATTCTGCAAGCCTACCTTCTGGTACCCCGTCCAGCTCAGCAAGCCTTCCTGCTGGTCCCAGTTCGGTTCCTCCAAGTTTTCTACTGGTTCCACTCCAATGTTACAAGTTTCCTGTTCCTGTCATTTATCATCAAAGGCAGTTCTCACTGCCATACAATTCATATGCAAACAGAGCTATTTATATCTACTATGGTTCCAGTCAAGCCGGTCTCCGCTGAATCCAGTTCAACACCTGAGTCAGGTAACTCTCAAACACCAATCATGACACAGTGCTGCACCCTTAACCAGCTGAGCGCTCGTTATCTGATGCGCTCACCCGGAAGGACAGAGGACCACAAAGAGCAGGCGCCTGAAGAAAGAAGACATCCAGGAGGGAGAAGAGATCGGCAACGGACACCCAGGAGGATCAAGTGAGAGGGTGAGTCTCCGTATGGGATGGGTCATCCGGCGACTAGTTCCGTTGGAGCTTTAACCGCGACTGACCTCCGGCAGACCACAGCCGGTCAGCTGCAGAGTCGAGATCACAGTGTTAGGCCTGTTACCAGGCTTAGCGCAGAGACCAGACCTGCAGCCAGACCAGGCTTGGCCCTGAGCACTGACCACCATCCGCACTCCGGGTTCAACTGTGAGGAGGTCCGGTTCCCATCACCAAGGGCAACAACAGCTGCAACTGGTATGTGCACTGACTTTCTTTAATCAAGCAGATAAGCAGGACGCCACAGTCTGCTATACTACTATACAGTCAGTGACCACAATTATCTAAGCTTCCCACTAAGAGACTAATCACCAAGGAACCTGAACTTTTCTTAATTTTATTGTTGTATCTAATCAGTCCACAATTAGAAAGATTAGCCTGTATTTTATGATTTATTCTGCATTTTTGACGGCTGCAGGTGTTATTTATTCCTACAGCTTTTGTACAACTATTTGATTTATCTATCAGTAAAATACTTTATATAAAAGTTACATTGTTATCCACCATCCTTGACTCACTTAGAGGGGACTAGGGCCCTCATTCAGAGGCGATCGCTCTCTCTGAATGAGGGCGGCCGGTTCTATTTTTTATTGCGGCCTCCTGGTCGCTAGCTAAGCTGTGGGTTACCACCAACAGCTTAGCGACCAACCAGGGCGATGGTCAAGACCATCGCAACCATCGGGGCTTGCGACGAGACCCTAAGGTTGGGTCTCGGCAGCCGTAAGCCCCAGGGAGCTTCCTGCTCTGATAGAGCATGAAGCTTCCCACTGATATCACTGCTGATGTCAGTGCGGCTGCCCACAAAATGGCAGGCGCTCGCTTGGGAACGCCTCCGTTTGTGTTACCCACCCCCCTGTCCACCTGCAAAACGGGCCGAGCTGTCGATCAACCTTTTGTAGTGAGCTCCGGAGCGAGAGAGTTTCCCGCCTTACTCGGATTCCACCTCGAGGCCGAACGTCACCCGTCCGGCGTCGGATTCTCGCGAGACCTCGCGAGAGCCGGGTGACGTTCGGCCTCTATAAAAGGCGCGGCGCCCGGCAGCCGGCGCCATTTCGCGTGTCAAGCGGTTAGTGGTAGTGCGTGCACTGTGCTAGACTGCTAGTGTTAGATTAGACTGGAGACTAAAGTTAGACAGAGTAGGCAGTGTTCTTGCCGCTGGCATTAATTAATATACAGTCAGGTCCATAAATATTGGGACATTGACAGAATTTTCAGATTTTGGCCTCTATTCACCACCACAATGGTTTTGAAATGAAACAAACAAGATGTGCTTTAACTGCAGACTTTCAGATTTAATTTGAGGGTAATTACATCCAAATCGGGTGAACGGTGTAGGAATTACAACAGTTTCAATATGTGCCTCCCGCTTTTTAAGGGGCCAAAAGTAATGGGACTATCAACTCAAAAAGCTATTTCATGGACAGGTGTGGGCTATTCTCTCGTTATTTCATTATCAATTAAGCAGGTAAAAGGTCTGGAGTTGATTCTAGGTGTGACATTTGCATTTGGAATCAGTTGCTGTCAACTCTCAATATGAGATCCAAAGAGCTGTCACTATCAGTGAAGCAAGCCATCATTAGGCTGAAAAATAAAAAAAAAACCATCAGAGAGATAGCAAAAACATTAGGTGTGGCCAAATCAACTGTTTGGAACATTCTTAAAAAGAAAGAATGCATCGGAGAGCTCGGCAACACCAAAAGACCCGGAAGAACACGGAAAACAACTGTGGTGGATGACAAAAGAATTATTTCCCTGGTGAAGAAAAACCCCTTCACAACAGTTGGCCAAATCAAGAACACTCTCCATGAGGTAGATGTATATGTGTCAAAGTCAACAATCAAGAGAAGACTTCACAAGAGTGAATATAGAGGGTTCACCACAAGATGCAAACCATTGGTGAGTAACAAAAACAGGAAAACCTGATTAGAGTTTGCCAAACAACATCTAAAAAAGCCATTACAGTTCTGGAACAACATCCTATTGACAGATGAGACAAAGATCAACTTGTACCAGAGTGATGGGAAGAGAAGAGAAGGAAAGGAACTGCTCATGATCCAAAACATATCACCTCATCAGTGAAGCATGGTGGTGGTAGTGTCATGGCGTGGGCATGTATGGTTGCCAATGGAACTGGTTCCCTTGTATTTATTGATGATGTGACTGCTGACAAAAGCAGCAGAATGAATTCTGAAGTGTTTCGGGCAATATTATATGCTCATATTCAGTCAAATGCTTCAGAACTCATTGGACGGCGCTTCACAGTGCAGATGCACAATGATCCGAAGCATACTGCAAAAGCAACCAAAGAGTTTTTTAAGGCTAAAAAGTGGAATGTTATGCAATGGCCAAGTCAATCCCCTGACCTGAATCCGAGTGAGCATGCATTTCACTTGATGAAGACAAAACTGAAGGGAAAATGCCCCAAGAACAAGCAGGAACTGAAGACATTTGCAGTAGAGGCCTGGCAGAGCATCACCAGGGATGAAACCCAGCGTCTGGTGAGGTCTATGCGTTCCAGACTTCAGGCTGTAATTGCCTGCAAAGGATTTGCAACAAAGTATTAAAAAGTGAAAGTTAAATTTAGGATTGTTTAGTTTGTCCTATTACTTTTGGCCCCTTAAAAAGTGGGAGGCACACATAGAAACCGTAGTAATTCCTACACCGTTTTGGATGTAATAACCCTCAAATTAAATCTGAAAGTCTGCAGTTAAATCACATCTTGTTTGTTTCATTTCAAAGCCATTGTGGTGGTGAATAGAGGACAAAATCTGAAAATTCTGTCAATGTCCCAATATTTATGGACCTGACTGTATATAATTATATATATTATCAAAAAAATAACCTCTGTGACTTTACTGGGCATAAGCCCATTGTGTGTGCTCTGTGACTGGGCATAATAAGCCCACTGTGTGTACTGTATTATACAAGCTCCGTGACAGGGTATAGCCCACTGAGTGTATTATACAAGCTCCGTGACAGGGCATAAGCCCACTGAGTGTATACAAGCTCCGTGACAGGGCATAGCCCACTGAGTGTATTATACAAGCTCCGTGACAGGGCATAAGCCCACTGAGTATTATACAAGCTCCGTGACAGGGCATAGCCCACTGAGTGTATTATACAAGCTCCGTGACAGGGCATAAGCCCACTGAGTGTATACAAGCTCCGTGACAGGGCATAGCCCACTGAGTGTATTATACAAGCTCCGTGACAGGGCATTAGCCCACTGAGAGTATACAAGCTCCGTGACAGGACATAGCCCACTGAGTGTATTATACAAGCTCCGTGACAGGGCATAAGCCCACTGAGTGTATTATACAAGCTCCGTGACTGGGCTTAGCCCACTGAGTGTATTATACAAGCTCCGTGACAGGGCATAAGCCCACTAAGTATTATACAAGCTCCGTGACAGGGCATAGCCCACTGAGTGTATTATACAAGCTCCGTGACAGGGCATAAGCCCACTGAGTATTATACAAGCTCCGTGACAGGGCATAAGCCCACTGAGTGTATTATACAAGCTCCATGACAGGGCATAAGCCCACTGAGTGTATTATACAAGCTCCGTGACAGGGCATAAGCCCACTGAGTGTATTATACAAGCTCCGTGAAAGGGCATAAGCCCACTGTGTGTATTATACAAGCTCCATGACAGGGCATAAGCCCACTGAGTGTATACAAGCTCCGTGACAGTGCATAGCCCACTGAGTGTATTATACAAGCTCCGTGACAGGTCATAAGCCCACTGAGTATATACAAGCTCCGTGACAGGGCATAGCCCACTGAGTGTATTATACAAGCTCCGTGATAGGGCATAAGCCCACTGAGTATTATACAAGCTCCGTGACAGGGCATAAGCCCACTGTGTCTATTATACAAGCTCCGTGACAGGGCATAAGCCCACTGAGTGTATTATACAAGCTCCGTGAGAGGGCATAGCCCACTGAGTGTATTATACAAGCTCTGTGACAGGGCATAAGCCCACTGAGTATTATACAAGCTCCGTGAGAGGGCATAACCCACTGTGTCTATTATACAAGCTCCGTGATAGGGCATAGCCCACTGTGTGTATACAAGCTACAACATGTAAATGCTAGCATTGCAGCGGCTGGAAGTCCATCACTTTCATCTAAAGCTGATGCTCAAGGGCGTAGAGGCTTTAAAAACTTAGGGAACCTGAAATCAAAAAATTTGGTAAGGACAAAAAAAACCCCTCTAAAGACTACTACTATTGCAGAGAAACAGAAAATTGGCAACATACCATTCCCCACACGTAGCGGCAAGGAAAGACTCAGGCTTTGCCCTTTATTTCTGAGTGGTGGTTCTGCAACTGTCAGTGAGGCATCTTGTGCCTCTCATGATGATAAAAGACCTTTTCAATCAGACTATAGAAGTGTGAAAAAATGTAAAACCAATAAGGCAGTAGAACAAACTGTGTTTTTTGAAACACAAATGTCAGAAATCCCTGAGGAGAGTCTGAGTGGGTCCACGAGTGGCATTGCTATGTGTAAGCCTGACCTTTCAGAGAAGCCGCCCTCCACAGTTTCTTTTCCATCTGTAGTTGTGGGTATGAGCAGTATTGCACTAATGAGGATGTTGAGGATGAGGATATTATTTTTTTAGGTCAGGCACCAGTGGAAGCAGCTCTTGGCCAAGATAAGAAGGCCATTGCCATGCCTGGGCATAGAACCAACAAATCCACATCTTTTGTGTGGAATTACTTTTACCCAAACCCTGACAACGTTTGTCAAGCCATTTGTAGGCTCTGTGAGACCACAGTTAGTAGAGGTAGGGACGTTAAGCATCTAGGAACCTCTACGCTATTACGTCATCTGCAGAGAGCTCATGACAGGTGTTTGATAACAGAAACTACTGCAAAAAAAATAACAACAAGCAGTCCAGCATTAGCTAGATGCCTTCTCTCTACTAAATCCCAGCACCTGCAATCTCCGCCGACAACACCTTCCTCCTCAATATCCTCAGGAATGATCAGTGGTAGTACAACATTCAATTTGTTAATGCTAAGTCACGGTGACTCCTCCAATTTCCAGGACACCTCAGAAGAAACTGAATCTTTGAGCGCTAGGCCTGCTGCTGCTGCTGCTGCTGCTGGTGAATCTTCATCCCAGAAGCGGACCAGGAAGACTACTAGTAGTATACCAAAAAAACAATTGACTGTTAAAGAATCTCTTGCAAGGGGAAGCAAGTATGACAGCTCTCACCCTGTCGCACAGCGGATCACTGACGCCATGACAGCTATGCTAATATTAGATTTGCGTCCAATATCCGCAATTAATGCAGTGGGATTTACACAGCTAATTGAGGTCATGTGTCTCCGGTTCCAAATTCCATCTCGGTTTCATTTTACCCGAAAAGCCATTCATCGGCTGTACCAGGATGTTAAACAGAACCTAATTATTGGCCTGCAAAATGCTATTGTACCCACTGTCCACTTAACCACAGATATGTGGACAAGCGGTAGTGGACAAACTAAAGATTACATGACTGTGACGGCCCACTGGGTGGGTGAATCGCCTTCAGCAGCAGCAGTATCTAACAAACAACACCAGCTCATTCAGAGGCAGGCAACTCTGTGCATCACCGGATTCAATAAGAGGCATACTGCTGACAACCTCTTAGAAAAACTAAGACATGTCATAGAAACATGGCTCTTATTGAATCCATGTCATAGAAACATGGCTCTTATTACTCCACTTGGACTCTCCTCAGGATTTGTGATTTCTGACAATGCTACAAATATAGTGAAAGCATTACAGCTGGGTGAATTCCAACACATCCCCTGTTTTGCTCACACAATAAACTTAGTGGTGCAGGGTTTTTTAAAAAATGACAGGGGCGTGCAGGAGATGCTGTCTGTGGTCCGAAAAATTTTGGGACATTTTCGGCATTCAGCAACAGCGTGCAGAAGATTGCAGCACCTGCAAGAGCAGTTTAATTTGCCCTGCCATCAACTGAAGCAAGAAGTGGTAACGAGGTGGAACTCAACCCTGTATATGCTTCAGCGGATGGAGGAGCAGCAAAAGCCATCCATAGCTATACGACAAGCCATGACATTGGGAGATGAGGGGGAATGTACCTTTCCCCAGCACAGTGGAGAGTACTTTCTGTCTTGTGCAAGGTGCTCAAACCATTTGAAGTTGCCACTTGTGAAGTGAGTGCTGACACTGCTAGCTTGAGTAAGGTGATTCCCCTGATTTCGCTTTTGGAAAAGCAGCTGGAGAAATTGAAGGATGAGATTAAACAAAGTGATTCCGCAAAGTATGCTGGACTGATAGATCAAGTCCTTTGTTCACTTCACCAGGATCCACGGGTGGCCAAGATCTTGAAATCTGATCATTATATTTTAGCAACAATTCTTGATCCTAGGTTCAAGTCATATGCTGTGTCTTTCTTTACAACTGACCCAGATCTTAAAAGAACCAAAGCGCTCCTGGTGAGCAAGTTGGCAGCTGAAGTGACACATGGCACTACGATTACGTTTCCTCCTTCGGTTTCTCCAGCAGCAGCCAGAAAAAAATGCACCTTTTCCAAAAGACCCAGTGGTGATGCAGATAAGTCAAGTCAACATTTTGACATCTGGTCGGGTCTAAAAGATTTGCCCAACACCAGTGACACCTCTACCGTAACTCCATCTAATACGATTACCATCCAAAGAATGGTGGAGGACTATTTTCAGGACACCATATACGTAGACATGTCACAGAGTCCCTTCAAATATTGGAAGAAAAAAAAGGCAATTTGGAGACCCTTGTATAAACTGGCTTTGCATTACTTAAGCTGCCCACCCTCTAGTGTGTACTCGGAGAGAGTTTTCAGTACAGCCGGGAACCTTGTGAGCGAACGACGAAGGAGGCTACTTCCACAAAATGTAGAAAAAATGATGTTCATTAAAATGAACTGGAAATTTCACGAGGAAAACCTTTCCCGCCAATCACGTCACAGTACAGATACTTCTGTAATGGTGGATTCCAGCGGGGATGAACTGATATTATGTGAGGAATCGGATGATGTACACACTGATGAGGGTGAGGATGGCAATGATGGTGACATCATGCCACTGTAGACCTGTTGCCTTTAGTAGATTGGAAGATTTTTTTGTGGGGGCCCAAACAAACCAAGCACTTCAGCCACAAAGTGGCAGTACCTGTCGCTGAAATGCTTCGTTTGTTAAAGTGTGCATGTCCTTTTTAAGATCCAACATAAAGGGTGGGTGGGAGGGCCCAAGGACAATTCCATCTAGCACTACCTTTCATTTCTGCCACTGCTGTGTGGCATAGTTTCATAGATGTGCTTTAAACTGTGGTGTCAGTGCCACTGCGCCGCTGCTCTGACGCTTGGTAACCAGTCAGCTCACTGCAACCCTTAGCCAATAATGGTGAAAACAATAATTTAAGCTGTGAGGTGGTCTAAATTGACTGTAAATGACTGGAAATTAATGTTATTGAGGTAAATAACACTCTAGGAAGAAAAAAAAGCCCAATTTATGTCATTTTAGATTTTTTTGCCAATTTTGGCAAAAAATCCAAATCCAAATCCAAAGCCAGTCACCGCAGTTTGGCAAATCCAAATCCAAATCCAAAGCCGGACGACGAATTAGAACCAAATCCGGCAAAAATGGTCCGGCGCACATCCCTAGTTAAAATACCGATGGCCGGGACGCCGTCTGTTGAAAACCCGGCGTTGGAATCCTGACCTGGGATTTAACATAGGCAGCTAAATCCCGATGCCAGCCCACAGACCGACCATGGAATCCCGATAGATGGCATCCTGATCAAAGGTAAGCTAGGGTGCCCTTAGCTGTGAGCCATGGGGGGGGCAAGGTTAGCTTCTGGCACCACGGGGGGGGTAAGAGTTAGGCTTTGTGGGGGATTAGGCACCACTGGGGGTGGGCTTAGGTTTATGCATCACTGGGGGGGGGTTAGGTTTAGGCAACACTGGGGGTTTTATGGTTAGGCACTAAGGGGGGAGGGCTAAATTTTGGCACCAAGGGGGAGAGATAGGTTTAGGCACTAACAGCGGGTGTAAGAATTGGATTAGGGTGCAAGAAGTTAGGGTTAGGGGGAGAAGAGGGAGGGTTAACATGCTTACCCGACCCCTGTAGGGATTCCCAGCATCGGGATGCAGCTGTCGACATTTTCATAGCAGGCATTCCGACTGCCGGGATTTCATACCCAACCCGATCTGACCACAGACCATGAGAAGACTCCACTGTATAAATAGAAATATAGCTCATTTAGACATTCTAGCTCATGTTCATAGCAACTTCTTAAAGGAGCAAGCCCTCGTCATATGAGAAGAGCTTTTTATTTTAATCCGTGGTTCTACTTGGTTTGAAGAGATCACAGAAATTACATGAGAAAAAAATTGCCATTGGGGTGTTTTTATTTGAAATAAAATGTTTTTAAATTTGGTGTGTGTGTTTTTTCATGCACTTCACCAGGTTTTGTAATTTACCAGAAGATTCTTGTTTTCCATGCATTTGCCTGAGTGCAACTTTAGTGCAAATGATAGCATCCATGGCATCTGGTATTCCTGCTGCGATATAAAATGCCGTTACTCAAGCTCACTCTGAGAAAAATAAATAATTTGAGAGGTATGTTTTTTCAGTACTTTCAAGACTTGGAACAGACAACAACAAAAAGGTTTGCAGTGAATAATGGGCCACAACTACCAGCATTGCCTGAAAATAACTAGAAGAAAAAAAATGCAACAAACCTGGGACTAAATTTACTAAGAACCATTTTAAATTTGCTGCACAACGATGTGCATTGTGCACTGGATTAACTAATCAGTGGTTTGGAGGGTGTATTGAAATCAGCAGGGGATGCGTGGTGGATCTCAAATGGCCAAACCACAGGTGGATTAGTGAAAATTGCTGGCAACCAGCAGATGGACCCACTTCTCAAATTGTTATTACTATAAAAATAAGTTATCAGAAGTATAAAAAACATGTCCTAAAATAGTGTCACAACAGATTTTTATTAAATTTAGTGCCCCCTATGATTTTCTTAATAAATAATGTTACCTTCTATAAAGTATAAACAGCATAATGTAAATGAAAAACAGTGCCCCGCTTAATTTGTTCAAGACTTAGGGGTCTAATTGGATGGAGATAAAGTGGACGTAGATAAAGTACCAGCCAACCAGCTCCTCACTGTCATTTTTCAACCACAGCCTGCGACATGGCAGTTAGGAGCTGATTGGCTAGTACTTTATCTCTGTTCACTTTATCTCCATCAAAGGCTTAAGCTGGCCACACACTAGACCAACTTACATCCAACCAGCCAACTTGTTGATTGGTTGGAATGAAAATCTGGTAACGTATGGGAGTAAATGATGATCAGCAATTTGCTCCTAAATGCCAGAAAAGATGAAAATGGTCGGTCAGACAAGTTTGTTAAATGTTTGATATAAACTATTGTTCAAACAACAGTTTTGGTCCATTTTCCAGCATTTGGGAGCAAATTGCTGACTGTATTCCTTACCAGATTTTCATTCCAACCAATCAACTAGTTGGCTGGTTGGACAGATAATCTTTAGATGTGTGGCCAGCTTTAGTCCTTAGTCCCCAGTGGCAAATGCAGGATTTTTAAGCTGGGGTTTCCATACATTATATATATACATGCACATAGCATGCGTAAATACACAGCATACACACACACATAGCATACATACACACACATAACATAAGCATACTTACGCACAACATACACAGACACACACAAGAACACTTACGCACAGCATACATACATATAAATACTTAAACAAAGTATAGATACATACACACACAGTATGCATACATACATACACACACTCAAGCATACTTTTACACAGTATACATACATATACATACATACACACTCACATAAACATCAGCATACTTACCGAGAGCTTAGGAGGGAGGAGGATGAGGGTCACCGCCGAAGCCCAAGTGAGTGGAGCTGCTGCTCAGCATGCATAGGTCCTCCCTCGGCAATATCTGTATCCTTTGCAGAGAGCTCTGCCAATCGGAGCTCTCTGTCTATGGAGCCACGGCAGCTCCGTTGCACCAGCGGCCAGTGCAGAGACGGAAACAGTGCTGTCTCCGTCTCTGAAAAACAAATTTGGTCCTTCAGAGGGGGGTTTCTGGGTACTCAGAAACCCCCCTTTTGTGTGCGTATGGACCCCATAGTAATGTATATGGGCACTATAATAGAACATATTTTTTATACTTCCCTAAACTATTGGGATGCAATACTTTTCGCAGGCGCTGTCCCCACACTGGAGCAATGCTGAACTGCAGCGGCAGTTAAGTGTCTACAGCCACTCAGCACCTGATGATGAATAGGTACCTAAAGTTGATAATGTCCGGAAATCATATTACATGTATTGAAAAAGTCGGAAATCATAGTAAATGTATTAGAAAAGCCAGAAATCATAGAAAATGTATGAGACACGCTGGAAATCATAGCAAATGTATTAGAAACGCTGGAAATCATAGCAAATATATTAGAAAAGCCAGAAATCATAGCAAATGTATTAGAAACGCTGGAAATCCATAGTAAATGTATTAGAAAAGACGGAAATCATAGAAAATGTATGAGACACGCTGGAAATCATAGCAAATATATTAGAAAAGCCAGAAATCATAGCAAATGTATTAGAAAAGCCGGAAATCATATTACATGTATTGAAAAAGTCGGAAATCATAGTAAATGTATTAGAAAAGCCGGAAATCATATTACATGTATTGAAAAAGTCGGAAATCATAGTAAATGTATTAGAAAAGCCGGAAATCATAGAAAATGTATGACACACGCTGGAAATCATAGCAAATATATTAGAAAAGCCAGAAATCATAGCAAATGTATTAGAAAAGCCGGAAATCATAGAAAATGTATGAGAAACACTGGAAATCATAGCAAATATATTAAAAAAGTCGGAAATCATAGCAAATGTATTAGAAAAGCCGGAAATCATAGAAAATGTATGAGAAACACTGGAAATCATAGCAAATATATTAGAAAAGCCAGAAATCATAGCAAATGTATTAGAAATGCTGGAAATCCATAGTAAATGTATTAGAAAAGACGGAAATCATAGTAAATGTATTAGAAAAGCCAGAAATCCGTAGTAAATGTATTAAAAGCCGGAAATCCAGAGTAAATGAATTAGAAAAGCCGGAAATCCATAGTAAATGTATGATTTCCGTTTTTTTAGTAAATGTATGATTTCCGGCTTTTTCAATGCATTTACTATAATTTCCAGCTTTTTTTTAATTAACTTTATTATGATTTCAATACATTTTCTATGATTTGCGGTTTTTCTAATACATTTACTATGAATTTCCAGCTTTTCTAATACATTTTCTATGATTTCCGGCTTTTCTAATACATTTACTATGATTTCCGGCTTTGCTAATATATTTATTACGGATTTCCGGCTTTTTCAATACACTTACTATGATTTCCGGCTTTTCCAATACACTTTACATTGTTTCCGGCTTTTTCAATGCAGTTACTATGTTTCCGCCTTTTACCCACACCCAATGGGCGCCCAAACTACACAGGTTTTAGCTACTGAATTGGACTTTTCTTTCCTGCATACTCTTTTGAGAGGTGAAAAAAATGTAATTAATAATATGATGCTTCTTGTCCGTGAATGCGCACAAAATATGTGAACTGAATTGTGTGAAATGACAAAGAAAGAAAAAAAAAAGGTGAATCATTTGCACCTGTGTTCTGTGTTCACGACCAGTTTACTTGCCGATCAGATTGTCCAGTGGAAAAATAGATTGTTATGTAATATAGAACAGAACAATAAGACTTCCCATGTTATAGTCGTTTTAACTGAATTGTCTTTCATCCTCTTTTATTGCTTTTCTCTATTGCCTCTTCTACTCACAAAGGGCGTTTAGGAATTTTCAAAACCTTCAGAAATTCCAGGAGCGAAGGTCATATGACCACAGCCTGCCTTCTTTTCTAAATATTATTCTTCAGAAAACCCTTCATCTTTTATACCCCTTACCACGTTTATAACTAAACAGCCTATTTATTAAAGTAATAATTGTGGTCAATCCTATGATAACCATTTTCAAATGATTGTCACATTATTTAATACTGGTAAAGGGATCCAGCATATGTCGTGTCACCATGGCCCATCCCCTCCCAGCCCTGCCCCGCCCCTTCATTGCTCCGCCTCCTCTGCCAGCTGCTCTGCTCCATCCTGCCCTCACTCTGTTCCATTTCACTCCCTGCTGTTCGTCTCTGTCCCGCCCCCTGCTCTGTTTTGTCTCGATCTCTGCTTTGCTCCATACCACCCTCTTGCGCTCTATACTGCCCCACTCCTCCCTGTCTGCTCCACTCTGCCACACTACCTGCCACTTTGCCCCCTGTCCGATCTCCCTAGCAGTGGAAACCATTGGAGGAGCAGCACAAGCATGTAGAACATGGTGCAGAGAATTATTATATAGCTTCTGCCATTTACAATCAGGGTACCACCGAAGATACTGCATCAGAGAATCCCTCTATTACAATCACATGAGTAAAAATGGTCAACTTACCAAGCTGATACCAGGTAGCTAGCGCCACTGTAGCCTACCTTCACAAATATGTTGCTGGAGAGGGATCCTCAGATTCCACTCCAACATCCAGTAGCTGCACATGCTTAGCCCAATGGTCATGCATTCACAGTAGGTAAGATGGGTCCAAACTTGGCAGTTAAGTTATTTGGGGGTCTTTTTACTAAGCCTTGGAGGGAGATAAAGGAGCTCATTCAGACCCGCCTCGCAAGTTGTGGTCACTCGCTGGCAAAAGGGGCCGGTTATTTAAATGAAGTGCTCGCACTGCGTTGCGTAAGGACGCCCACTATGTTTTAGCGAGCTATGGCAAAGTGCGCTCGCAAGTGTCTAAAGACGCCGCCTTGCCACTCGCAGCACACGTCATCTCCGGGAAATGTAGGATAAATCGGAACCATCGTGAGCCATCGGAGCTGCTCGCAGCCTTTGGGGTTGCCTAAACCCGCTGCAAGCACAGCGATCAGTGCGGTCTGATATACATGCAGGTGATGTGTACAATGACGCTACTTTGCTAATTATGCATGCCCTTTAAATAGCGCTTTGGCGGCCTGACACGCCTGTGTTCGCACATCCACTCCCCTGTTCACAAGCATCTTCCCCTGTTACCACCCACAAACGGCACTATCTGTCACTCAAAGCAGCGACCTGATAGTGGCTTACGAGCAACCAAAATCAGATTGCAAAGACTGGCTTGCGCACGCACACTGTGAATTATACGCATACACAGATGGGCAAAAATCGCTCAGAGCGAACGGGTCTGAATCAGGTCCAAAGTGAACAGACATAAAGTACCAGCCAATCAGCTCCTAACTGCCATGTCACAGGCTGTGGTTGAAAAATTACAGGAGCTGATTGGTTGGTACTTTATCTCCGTCCACTTTATCTCCATCCAAGGCTTAAATAGACCCCGTAGTAAGTTATAACTTTACTATTTACTTTTACCTGGGAATTAGGACCTCATTCAGAGGCGGTCGTTAGTTACAAGCAGTTGCACTGAATCAGGGCGGCCATTTGCATCCTGAACGACCGCCTTCTTGTCGATCGTAAGCCCCATCGGGCAGGGGGCTTACGACCAGACCCTAAGGTTGGGGTCTGGGCACTCGTAAGCCCCAGGGAGTTTCCTGCTCTGATCGAGCAGGAAACTGCCCACTGACATCAGCAATGATGTCAGTGGGGCCGCCCCCAAACGGCAAGCGTTCTGGCAGGAACGCCTCAGTTTGGGCAGGCACACCACCTGCCCGCCTCCCAAACGGGGCGGGCTGTCACTCACCATCGACAGCTCGCTCCGTCTCCTGCGAGACCCCTAGTGACGGAGCGTCCGTCGCTAGCCGGGTCTCGCGCATGCGCCCAACGGAGTCGGCTCAGCGCTTGCGACCGACTCTGAATGACCCCCTTACTCTTATCGGCAAGTGACTCTTGATAAATGGGGACTTAAAATATTTTCTTATCACCATGATATACGGCAAAAATTGATTAATGTTGAACAGGGACAATTTAAAATAAATAATAAATAGGCCCCTAGTACAATTTAATATTCTCTCTCTCTGCCAGAGCATCTTCAATCACAGAGCAGAGAAAGTGTTAAGTATAATCTTTGCTTGATTCTGCTTCTTTAAACATTTGCAAGTGCTCATACATTTTTATAAGCCTTTGGAGGAAAGAACGAGGCTGAACACGCTGTACCTGGTGGGGAGGATTTCCATCTGCACCATTCTATTTCAGAGATGTTTATTTATTTATTACCATTCCGCTAAATAAGAAAAAATATTCAATCCCCTAGAGAAGAATATTTCTCAGTGCCACAGGAGGCTGCAGCCTAACTGTACAATTAGCACAAAACTGCTTCCAAAAGCCACAACTGACTAGGTGCTATTAGCAGCTCAACAATAAATTAATCACTTACTTTTGCTAAGCACCAATAAATTAGGCAATATAATGGTTTTGAGTTTTATCCGTTAATGCCAGATACAGTTTATGTGCCGATTTAACTGTTAAAGCAACATTACACTCTTGAAATGTTGCTTAGTAGTTAGAATAATAAAAAAATAAAAGATCACACATTCCTAGACAAACTAAATAAAAGAGACGTGGCAAGACAACAGGGATGGACACGGAGTAAGGACATATGGAGACATTGGGACTGAACAATGGACAATGGTGAGTTTTGGCAGCAGTTTGCAGGAGGCATAAGGGGCAGATACAAGGGGGCAGTTTGTGACAGGGTGACATAAGGAGGCAGGCACGCACGGAGGCGCAGTGAGTGTGGTCCGTACTACACACTAACAAACACACCACTGCCAGCACCGGGTAGTACTCTCGTACAACCCGATGGCGGTGTGTTTATTTTAGCAGCCAATGAGAGTCAGACAGACTCTCATTGGCTGCTGCGTCCACGGAGGGAGCCGGCTGGAACTCAGTCATGAGCTCCGCCTTTCGGCTTCCGCCGCAGCGGGTGATGGGAGAAACGTCATGACGTCTCTCCCATAATGCAGAGCAGGCCGGGAGGAGTGGAAAGTGGCAGTCGCGGCAAGAGCAGGGATTCAGGTAAGTTGTGTTTTTTTTTTTTCTGTGTGTGTAAGGGGTACGGGCACTGATACTGGCACTATATAGGGGGTGTGCTACTGAGGGCACTGTATAGGGGGGGTGGCCGCTACTAGGGACACTGTATGGAGGGCTGCTACTGGGGGCACTGTATAAGGGGGGCCGCTACTGGGGGAACTGTATAGAAGGGGTGGTCGCTACTGGGGGCACTGTATAGGGGGGGTTACTACTGGGGGCATTGAATAGGGGGGTGGCCCATTCTGGGGGCACTAAATAGGGGGACTACTACTTGGGACACTATATAAGGGGCACTACAGGGGGGAATACTACTGGGGGCACTATATAAGGGGCACTACTGGGGGGACTACTACTGGGGGCACTATATAAGGGGCACTACATGAGGGGGACTACTGGGGACACTGCATAGGGGAGACTACTACTGTTCGCACTGCAAAGGGGGGGACTGCTACTGGGGGCACTGTATAAGGGGCACTGCAGAGGGGGGGACTACTACTGAGGGCACTATATAAGGGGTACTACTTGGGCCACAGCATAAGGGGGATACTACTGGGGGCACTGCAATGGGGGAACCACTATTGGGGGGAGGGGGGGTCTTTAATAAATCATGCTGGCTGTATTTATTTGCATGCTGCATTCATGTTTTTTAGTGATAGAGGTGTGTCTGTGTCAGTCAGTGTGTGTCTGTGTCAGCCAGTGTGTGTGTACCCCGTCATAGAGTGGTATATTTTACTGTAGAGGTCCTAAATCCTGTGTAAGCTGTTTCTATCTATCTATCTATCTATCTATCTATCTATCTATCTATCTATCTATCTATCTATCTATCTATCTGTCTGTCTGTCTGTCTGTCTATTTATTTGTGGCTAGATGTCTTTTCATTGGTTCAGTAATCAAGGATTTGGAAACCCCCCTTTCAAAATCCTGCGTTTGCCACTGGGAGGGGCAATTTTACGGCAAGTGGGCAGTGGGCAAATAAAACAAGGATAGAAATGCAGACATGAAGCAAGATGCAGAGGAGATGGAGGGAGCCGACATAGGAATATATGAAAGGTGCTTTATTCCGTGCTCCGAATCTATGATTTCACTAAGCTGAGGTGTTGCACTGTAACACATCTGCTGTCACAAATCTGTGCACAGTGTTCTGGAACTGAACTGAACTGAATAGCTGCTGTGTGGTAGCGAAACAGCATTTACCACTGAAACTGTGTCAGATCAGAACACCTTGTTTGTATACGTTTGTGTGGTTGTACTATAAATATTTTTCATAACAGAGTGACTTTCAGCATGCTTGGAGGCTCCGTACATCCATCTTTACAAATCAGGGGGTACATTTACTAAAGGTCGATTTGGCATTTTGAGTGATTTGAGGTGCGATTTTCATTCGATTTGTATTCGAATATGCATTTGAGTATTTACTAAAGGCCAAATCGGATTTCAAATCGAATTTTAGTCAAATTGACCATCGAGAAAACATTGGTACTTTTACATAAACCAAAACACAAAACCCTTATTTACTATCATATGATTTGAAATCGAACCCAAATCGGACTTCAAATGGAACTTCAAATCCCCCAATGAATAGACCTGCTTCATGCTTTCGATTTGAGCATGAGCAGGTCTAATTAACACAAATACATGCAGACTTCATTGAGAAGCATGCATGTATCTGACTGTAACAAGCAAACAAATAGTTAAAAGTTAAAAAAAATTTACATGAGGTCCACCCCCAAAACACAATCAGCCCTGGACTTTTCAAACCAAGTCCTGGTTGACTAAGCACAGGGAAAAAATTGCGGGGTCTCCCTGTACTTAGTTCAACCAGCACTAGGCAATGGGAACCAGTCCTGGTTCTGGAATTACAGTGAAAAATTTGCGTAGGGTCTCCCTGTAATTCACAGAACCAGCCCTGGACCCTTTCTAGCGGGGGACTGATGCCACAGCCAGGGGAGCCCTATAACCAGGCTCCCCAGCCACAGCATCAGCCCTAACCGCTAGTCAGCCCAGGCCAGGGATCCCTGGGAAGTTGGGGACCCATCCAATAAAGGGGTCCCCCTCTCCAGGGCACCCCTAGCCTAGGCTGATAGCCCGGGCCTATCCCCACCACCCCTGGGCGGTGGGTGGCGGGTTGATTGTGTCAAAGTAGTGTAAAAAAAGAATATGTTTAACACTGTCTTTACAGTAGAACTGCAGGTCCCAGCAAGCTTCCCCTGCATGCTGGTACTTGGAGAACTACAAGTATGCGGGGCATTAAGGGCCCACTGGGACCTGTAGTTCACCTGTAAAGAAATGTTGAAATAAACACACACACACGCTGTACACAGTAAAGTTTTAATCCATACATACACATGCACACATACTCACCTACATTACCTGGAGTGCTCCCCTTGTCCAGTAGGCATCCATGGTCTTCTTAAAATAAATAAACGAAAAACGCGACCCTCGCACTAAGTAATAACCATCCTAACCAGGATGGTTATTACTTCCCGAATGAAGTGCTCAGATGCGGCTTCCTCATTTGAAGGTCCGTGTCCGTGAGAGAGGTCAGCCCCCCGCCTCTCAGCCAATGAACGGCTCCCTCCATTTAACTCAATTATGGGAACCGCAGTATAAACTTTAGTTAATTGAGTTCAATGGAGGGAACCATTCATTGGCTGAGAGAGGCGGGGCTGACCTCTCGTAGCCAATGAACGCTCAGACGCGGACCTTCAAAGGAGGAAGCCGCGCCTGAGCTCTTCATTCGGGAAGTAATAACCATCCTAACCAGGATGGTTATTACTTAGTGCGAGGGTCCTGTTTTTCGGTTTCTTATTTTACCCACACCCATGGATGCCTACTTTGGACCGAAGAGGACAGAACCATGCATAGAAGACGGTGAGTATGTTTTTTTTCCCATAGGTACCCTATGGATTTTCTACTGGTTAAGGGGACTGATGTTACAGGGATACATAGGTGAGTATGTGTACATGTGTGTGTATGTGTGTGTACATGTGTGAGTGCATGTATGTTTATTAAACTTATACTGTGTATGGTGTGTGTGTGAGTCTTTCAACATTTCTTTACAGGAGAACTATAGGTCCCAGTGGGTCCTTAATGCCCCGCATGCTGGTACTTGTGGTTCTCCAAGTACCAGAATGCGGGGGAGGCTTGCTGGGACCTGCAGTTCCACTGTAAATACAATGTTAAATATATTCTTTTTTTACACTACATTGACACAATCAACCCGCCACCCACCGCCCAGAGGTGGCAGGGATAGCCCCGGGCTATTAGCCTAGGCTAGGGGTGCCCTGGAAAGGGGGACCCCTTTATTGGAGGGGTCCCCAACTTCCAAGGTATCCCTGGCCTGAGCTGTCTAGTGGTCAGGGCTGATGCTGCGGCTGGGGGGCCTGGTGATAGGGCTCCCCTGGCTGTGGCATCAGTCCCCCGTTAGAAAAGGTCCAGGGCTGTGAATTACAGGGAGACCCTACACAAATTTTTCCTTGTAATTCCAGAACCAGGACTGGTTCCCATAGCCCAGTGCTGGTTGAACTAAGTACAGGGAGACCCTACGCAATTTTTTCCCTGTGCTTAGTCAACCAGGACTGGGTTCTAAAAATCCGGGGCTGGTTGTGTTTTGGGGGTAGACCTCACGTCAATTTTTTTTTAACTTTTAACTATTTGTTTGCTTGTTACAGTCAGATACATGCAGGCTTCTCACTGATGTCTGCATGTATCTGTGTGAGAATGAACTGCTCATGCTGAAAGGGAAAGCATGAAGCAGTTCAATGCAGTCGGGGATTTGCCGTTCGTTTTCTACATGAACATGTCAAATCGAACAGCAAATCACTGTTCAAAACCGAATCAAATCGAATTTGTTTTGCAAATCGCAAAACAAATTGACCATTAGTAAATCTGGTGAAAAAATGGGGTTGTCACAATGCGATTTGAGTTGGTTTGAGGTGAGCTAAATCACACTTCAAACGACTATCAAATCGACCTTTAGTAAATTTACCCCCAGATCTGGAAAAAAGCTACATCTTTTTTTTCACCAATTCAAAGCCAGGAGTGAGAAAAGCCATGATCCCAGATCTGATAGGTTGTGGAAAGGTAGAAAAGCTGCAATGTTTCTTTTTCAAGCATTAAATAATTATAAGCATTGACCAGTGAAAGCTTTTTTACTCAGTTTTAAGGCAGTAATGATCTTGAATATCTTATTGACGTGTTCCATTCTATTGCATGATTCAAGAATAAAGCCAAACGGGGTTATATTATTATATGTTAGGTGTATCCATGCTCATGCTTTATTTAATTTATACATTATAGAGTCTATGTGATTTTAATTGATACTTACTGGGATATATATATATATATATATATATATATATATATATATATATAGGCCATTTAAAGAATGCACTCACCAGGACTTTCCAAAGTATCAAACCTACTTTAATGATCACATCATGTTTAAAAGGTCACAAGTCGACGTTTCGACTGCACAAACGCGGCCTTCATCAGGACACCACCAGTGGTCCTGTCTCTCACTGGTGGTGTCCTGATGAAGGCCGCATTTGTGCGGTGGAAACGTCGACTTGTGACCTTTTAAACATGATGTGATCATTAAAGTAGGTTTGATACTTTGGAAATGAGAAGTCCTGGTGAGTGCATTCTTTAAATGGCCTGAATATTTATTGGTACTTCCAATTGTACCTATGAATGGTCACTCCGGGCTATATTGCTTACTGCTTGGTGTGAGTGCTGACCCCTATTGGATGGTATATATATATATATATATATATATATATATATATATATACACTACCGTTCAAAAGTTTGGGGTCACTTAGAAATTTCCTTATTTTTGAAAGAAAAGCACTGTTTTTTTCAATGAAGATAACATTAAATTAAGCAGAAATACATGCTATACATTGTTAATGTGGTAAATGACTATACTAGCTGAAAACTTCTGGTTTTTAAAGGAATGTCTACATAGGTGTATAGAGGCCCATTTCCAGCAACCATCACTCCAGTGTTCTAATGGTACATTGTGTTTGCTAAGCGCATTAGAAGACTAATTGATGATTAGAAAACCCTTGTGCAATTATGGTAGCACAGCTGAAAATGGGTTTGCTCGTTAGAGAAGCTATAAAACTGGCCTTCCTTTGAGCTAGTAGAGTATCCAGAGCATCACATTTGTGGGTTCGATTATACTCTCCAAATGGCCAAAAAAAGAGAACTTTCATGTGAAATCCGACAGTCTATTCTTGTTCTTAGAAATGAAGGCTATTCCATGCGAGAACTTGCCAAGAAACTGAACATTTCCTACAACGGTGTGTACTACTCCTTTCAGAGAATGGCACAAACAGGCTCTAATCAGAGTAGAAAGAGAAGTAGGAGGCCCCGATGCACAACTGTGCAAGAAGACAAGTACATTAGAGTCTCTGGTTTGAGAAATAGACACCTCACAAGTCCTCAACTGGCAGCTTCATTAAAAACGCCAGTGTCAACGTCTGCAGTGAAAAGGCAACTCCGGGATACTGGCTTTCTAGGCAGATTGGCAAAGAAAAAGCCATATCTGAGGCTGGCCAATAAAAGGAAAAGATTAATATGGGAAAAAGAACACAGACATTAGACAGAGGAAGATTGGAAAAAAGTGTTATGGACAGACGAATCGAAGTTTGAGGTTTTTGGATCACACAGAAGAACATTTGTGAGATGCAGAACAAGTGAAAAGATCCTGGAAGAGTGCCTGATGCCATCTGTCAAGCATGGCGGAGGTAATGTGATGGTCTGGGGCTGCTTTGGTGCTGGTAAAGTGGAAGATTTGTACAAGGTAAAAGGGATTTTGAATAAGGAAGGCTATCACTCCATTTTGCAATGCCATACCCTGTGGACAGTGCTTGATTGGAGCCAATTTCCTCCACCAACAGGACAATGACCCAAAGCACACCTCCAAATTATGCAAGAACTATTTAGGGAAGAAGCAGGCAGCTGGTATTCTGTCTGTAATGGAGTGGCCAGCGCAGTCACCAGAACTCAACCCCATTGAGCTGTTGTGGGAGCAGCTTGACCATATGGTACGCAAGAAGTGCCTATCAAGCCAATCCAACTTGCGGGAGGTGCTTCAGGAAGCGTGGGGTGAAATTTCTTCAGAGTACCTCAACAAACTAACAGCTAGAATGCCAAAGGTCTGCAATGCTGTAATTGCTGCAAAAGGAGCATTCTTTGAGGAAAGCAAAGTTTGAAGGACAAAATTATTATTTAAAATAAAAATCATTATTTCTAACCTTGCCAACATCTTGACTATGGGCCTGATTCAGAGCCGCTCGTAAGCGGCCTCTCGTTTGCTCCGAGCGATGTTTGCCCAACTGCGCATGCATATGGATCGTTATACGCATGCGCGAAATTCATGTGCTCGCAAAATAGCGAATACCTGATAATTTGAGTGACAGAATGAGGCGTATGTGGGTGGTAACAGGGTAAGGTGCTTGAAAACGGGGAGTGGAGATCAGAACGCAGGCGTGCTTAAAGGTCAAAACGGGCGTTTTATGGGTGTGCATAATTAATACAGCAGCGTCATTGACCACGTCACTGGGTTATTTTATAGCCAGAACTGCTCGCAAGATTGTGGTAGCAAAAACCAACCACAAGAATAGCGAGCAGTTCATACGCTGGTCGATGTACTCGATTAATCTAATAAATAGCGGCCCTATTTTCGGGACGAGCGAGCGCTAATTGCGTCCGGCTCTGAATCAGGCCCTATATGTTCTATTCATTTTGCAACTCATTTGATAAATAAAAGTCAGTTTTCATGTAAAACACGAAATTGTCTGGGTGACCCCAAACTTTTGAACGGTAGTATAGATATATATATAATATATATATATATATATATATATATATACATATATATATATATATATATATAAAATGTATTATTTTTGAAACAGCAAAGCTACTTTCCATTCAGTTGATATTCAGGGTGGAGGTATGGTTTTGCAATATAGTCTTTTGTTACTCTTTCTATGCATATATGACACCACTGAACTGAAAATAATATTGGCTTGTGCATGGGACATTTAGCTACACCAATGGCCTATCTCTAAAGGTGCTCCATGAGCGATACCATTAAGTGTTTTCCGGGCTTAATGTCGTTAACGACATTGATCCTATACACTGAACGATATCTTTAACAATATCGTTCAGTGATGTCACCGACAGCATCCCTGTACATGCACAACCTGACGATGTTCAGGCGATGAAAGATATCGTTAGCAATCTGCAGGAGCATGCATCATTAACGATATCTTGCATTCTTCACTGGGAGATATTGTGAACGAGTGAACGATAACGATATCGTTATCGTTCAATTGATCACAATATCGGCCAGTGTGAACATGGCTTAAGCCCTGAGTGCAAACCCATCTCTCTTGCTTAGGACCATAGGACCAGTTATATGCAGATCAAGAGTGTGGTCCACATTGTATCTTTAACCCCGAAGGGGGACAATTGGAGGGCTTTATAATAGGGCTTTATTAGGGGTTCCATGTGCCCTTGGGTTCCCTGGACAGTCTATTTTTGTCTACCCACAATGTTTATTTTCCCAGGTCAGTCTAATTTTAGTGTGCCTTGCACTCACTGACTGCACTTTCACTGTGCCCTGAGTAGGCCCACGCCATCAACCCAGTCGGCATGACATAATTATGTCACGTGTGTCGGAAATAAGAGGAGGACAGGAGCAGGAACAAGCTGGGCACCACATTGCTGCTGCCCCCTCAGCCACGCCTCATGGGTGCCAGCCCTTAGTACAATGGAGTGTGCAGGAGAAGCAATTTCAAGAATTGCCACTTGACAAAATGATTGTTTTTTTGGATTGTCTCTTTATCTATATTATGACTGTACAGTTGTTATACTTGAATATTTATTTTGCATGTACTTTTTAAATGCATGTTGTTTTCTTTTTTTATTGCCACAAAATGATTACACTACAGTATTCCATCTCTTTATAATTTTGATATGGAATGTCAAAAAACGTACATATAGTGCCTACAATGTCTGTATTGTTTACACAATTATTATATTTTGGTTTCAATTTAAACATATTGATAACTAGCTTCCTTAGATTCTGAAAACTGTGATACTGTTCAGTTAATTATGTGTTGATCAGTTGCTTTTGAAGGTGGTGATGAGTTTTAAAGTGACTTAAGGGATCTTTCAAAGAAAAGCAAACATAACTGAGGGCCTGATTCAGTATGGATCGCATCTGCGTAATTCCACGCAATGAAACTGCAGAATTATGCTAATTCCTGCCACCGCTCAGCCAGCATAGAGACGCCCACTACTGCCTTCTCACATCCGTAATACCTCGCTGTCCTGCATATAGATCGGTAACATCTATATGCAGGACAGCGAAGCACTTCGGCCCCTCACGCACAATTACAGCAGGTCTGATCGTCGCAGAAATTGCGAGTCTCGTCGCACGCAGTGAGTATACAAGCTGCGTATGCAATTGCACTGGCTAATTTATGCACGCCCATGCAACGGCGTTCAAATGGACAGATACGCCTGCGTTTCTCCAACCACTCCCCATTCACCACCCCCAAACACTCACGGCCTGTCACTCACACTGCGAAGGATTCCTATCTGCGTGCGTAATCACAGTGCGATTGCAGGGCACGCGAAGTGCAGTGCATACGCATGCGCAGTACTGAACTATCGCCCATTCTACGTACGTAGTTGCAATTGCATATGCTGCTGAATCAGGCCCTGAGACTTGTTAGAATATTTAAAAGAACAAAGTAACTTTACTTCCCTCTGACAGTTAAAAAGCATTAAACAAAGTCAGTCTTAAATAAAATAGCGTGCTACAGAGTACACATGTATTAATGGCCACGGGGTCCCATGTGTAGTGTCCGTCTCTCCCGCTCCATGTAGCAGCCACCACTGTTCCCTCTAACGGCAGCCATCTTTTGTGTGATATTTTCAGAAATATAGCATGTGCAGAAGATGGCATAGACTCTGGCACAGTATATATTATCTGAAAGATATCTGTCAGTAGCAGGTATAGGAAGGGGCTCCCGCTGCTTGGCACACAGAGGGGTCTATTTGTGCGGCATGGGCTCCCTTGATATAGGAGGCTGTTTGCACTACGTACCCTTCACTCAATATAAATAATACGCCACTGGTATAGATTATGTTTTAAAACTACAATGAGCTTGTGAAACTTCTTTTATTTTACATGCAAACACTGTTATTACTGAAGCCAAATATGTACCACAGAAACGTTATTAATCTCTTGAATAACAAATTGACATCATCACCCCATGCAAAAAAAATACACAAATATATATTTATTACTTGTGTTTGTGAAATGTTTAAAGGCTGGAAAGCAGCCCAAGAGGTTT
Organism: Taudactylus pleione; assembly: GCA_031769625.1. Classification (NCBI taxonomy): domain Eukaryota; kingdom Metazoa; phylum Chordata; class Amphibia; order Anura; family Myobatrachidae; genus Taudactylus; species Taudactylus pleione. The sequence goes on along the minus strand of JAUIMM010000009.1, from coordinate 2,854,992 downwards.
AAAGGAAGGATCTGAAGTATATAAAAAGCTGTAAATATGCTTCAGAAAAGTTTATTACACTAAGAGGTATATTTACTAAAGTAATGGGCCCGTATTTAATTAGGGAGCAAAAAGTCCATGCTGGACTTTTCGCTCCACATCGGAGCTTTACTGGGGATAAAGTATCAGTCGCGTGCCCGCTTTGTCCCTGTATTCAATTTAAAATGTGCGAAAACGGGACCCGGTGAATTGGGATCTACGAAAAAAAAAATTCAGGAAATAATTGTAGGACCCTCCCTAAAGATGTCCAGACATGGCAGATCACTATGGGTACCTCCGTTTTTGCCTGCAGAAGAAAGACGGGTTTTTAAATAGCCGCGGCAGGTGTTTTTTCCCCAACATTGAAGAATTGATGCAGAAGAGCACTTAGGTTTTTTTTTTCGTTTTTTTAAGTGGTCCCATTAAATTTGGGGTACATGAAAATGGGTAATAGCATTTTTTTAAGTCCCTAAAGTCCTTTTTTAAAAATTCTGCAATAATGCACCTGCAGCTAATAGCCTATTCTAGAAAACACCTGCCGCATACTTACAGAATACCCCTGAACCTATTTCCCTATTTTTAAACACTGTTTCCCCCTTTTTATTTTTACCCCAAATTTTTAATTAATTTTTTTGGGATGTCCCTATTTTTTTAAAACTTTTTTTGACACAGTTTATTTTTAAATGACATTCCCAGGGGTGCAGGCTATTTTTTTTAAGGCTGCACCCCTAAACTCCAATTCTGCACTTTTTTTCGCCGTGTAAAACATGGTGAAAAGTTATCCCCGTTTTTTTCAAAGACTTTTCGAACCTGCGAAAAGTCTTTGAAATTGAATACGGGGATAATTGAAATAGGCGAAAATGACGTTGACTTTTCGCAGCCTAAGTGAATGGGGTGTTCACTTAGGCTGCGAAAAGTCGACGCCATGGTGTGAGGTGGCACTAATCAGACACAAGGCAATAAGGATTAATAATCTATTTTAATCACAATCACAATAAAAATTCTAAATACACATATCCTAAAAAAAAACATTCACATGTACATATTAAATGTCCAAACAGTAAAATGAATCTCAGCAGGGGCCTAAAAGATGGTCTATATATCCTGATTCCACATGGTACTAAACAAATGGGTGCCTGTGTTGTTTCAAATAAATTGAAAATTGTTATTTATGTAGCCTCAATGATTCTATAATGTAGCAGACAATGTTGCAGTAAAGTTAATTCGTTACTGCAGTGGTTCTCAAACTCGGTCCTCAGTACCCCACACAGGTCACGTTTTGCAGGTCACCCAGCAGGTGCACAGGTGTACTCATTACTCACTGACACATTTTAAAAGATCCACAGGTGGAGCTAATTATTTCACTGATTCTGTGAGGAGACCTGGAAAACATGCACTGTTTGGGGTCCTGAGGACCGAGTTTGAGAACCTGTGCGTTACTGTATTAAAGTTCTAGTGACACACTTCTAAAAGATCCTTTTTATAGAATGTCCTGAGTGGATTTCATATACTCACAATCCTGGATTAGTATAGTGTAGGAAATGATCCAGCTCCTCACTAATTAGGCTGTATGTGTGAGTGAGCTGACATGTCCAGATCATCCATATGCACCAGACAAACTGTGCGGCTGTCTGCGAGGAGACCCAGCGTACTCCAGCAGTTGCCCAGTGTCTCCAACAAAGTAATGAGAGCACGGTCTATATTCGCAATAAATTGCAGTGGAACAACAGTGTTCTTAATATAGCGACTGGGTATTCACTCTAAGACCCCTTTTACACCAGAGCAAAAACCTGGGTTTTTGCTGGGTCTACCCAGGTCGCAGCTCAGTGTAAAAGGGTCCCTGAAAAATAACCCAGGTCAAGTAACCCAGCAATCCAACCCAGGTAGCTACCAGGGTTGGACCCAGGATGGACCCGGGTAATGGTGCAGTGTAAACAGTGCAAACCGGGTTATCTAACCTGGGTCATGCCTAAAATGAGCTGATTGGTGGTTGTGGGGCATTCACCTCCCACTTTTTATGAGTTCAGTGTGAACAGGGCTGACCTGGGAGTAACCCAGATCGAAGGTGCAGTGTAATACCTCTTTTCCACCAAAAACCCAGGTCCGACCTGGGTTTTTGGACATGGTTCCAACCCTGGTCAGACCCAGGTCAGACCCATTTACATTGCACCTTTGATCTGGGTTACTCCCAGGTCAGCCCTGTTCACACTGAACTCAGGTCTGCCCTGCTAAACCTGTGAGGTCATAAAAAGTGGGAGGTGAATGCTCCACAACCACCAATCCGCTCATTTTAGGCATGATCCAGGTCAGATAACCCGGGTTGCACCGTTTACACTGCACCATTTCCTGGGTCCATCCTGGGTCCAACCCTGGTAGCTACCTGGGTTGGATTGCAGGGTCACTTGACCCAGGTTATTTTTCAGGGACCCTTTTACACTGAGCTGCGACCCAGGTAGACCCAGCAAAAACCCAGGTTTTTGCTCTGGTGTAAAAGGGGTATAAATGGGTCTGACCAGAGTTGGAACTATGGGCCTGATTCAGACCCACTCGAAAGCGGCTGTCCGCTCGCAAGTGGGTCGATGTTGTGCACTGCGCATGCGCACGACGGCGGGAGCTCCGTCGTGCGCATGCGCCAGACGCGACGAGTGAAGGACTTTCCTTCGCTCGTTGTGTCTGATCAAAGGGGGCATGCTGTCGACGTTGATTGACAGCACGCCCCCTTTGGTGGGCGTGCCGGGGGCGTGTCTCCCAGACGGGGGTGTTCCCAAGGGAACGCCTACCGTCAGAAGCCGGCCCACTGACATCACTAGTGATGTCAGTGGGAGTGATTTTGGCTCTGATAGAGCCAAAATCACTCCGGGCCTTGCGGGTGAAAAACTCAACCGCAGGCTCCGGCTCGCAGTGGCGATGGTCGCGATGGTCAAGACCATCGTGGCCATCAAACTGCACGCTCGTATAGGCTGTGGGTGGTGACCCACAGCTATACGAGCGTCCAGGAGGACGCTCCATAATTATGGAGGACGGCCCTCATTCAGAGCGTGCGCTCTGCTCAGAGCGTACGGCTCTGAATGAGGGCCTATGTCCAAAAACCCAGGTCGGACCTGGGTTTTTGGTGGAAAAGAGGTATAAGTTAAAGCTCTAATAGCGGCTTCCATAATAATTGTAATTGTAATCAGGTGAGGGGCAAACAGAGCAGCTTAGTCCTAAGTCTGGCACTTGTATTGTCACCCTCAAATGGAATGTCCGCACTTTCTGTGGTTTAAATCTAAGGTGCGATAAGAAATAGGTTGATTCTCAGATCCAGTGAGTATATCCTCAGGTGCATACACACGTAATGATTTTTTTAACGATTTGTCAATAACGACGTTGTTATCGATAAATCATTAAAAAAAATCGTTCAGTTTATGAGTTAAAACGATGAACGATAATCACAAATTCGCACTCCCATTTGTAGTTTGTATATTTCATTAATCGTCCATTTCAGACTGTACAACATGACGATTTTCATTAAGGGAAGGAACATTGGGCCTGATTCAGAGCCGGACGCAATTAGCGCTCGTTCGTCCTGAAAATAGGGGTGGCTATTCAAATGAACCGTTTGCTGTTTGCGGTCTGTTCACGCCTCTAGGTCTGAACGAGCGAACAAAACTTGCGGTCGTTTTTTGGGAAACTACGCCCCCTGGCCGCTCGCATCCTACGTCATGTCCGCTATTTATTAGATTAATCGAGTACATCGAACAGGGTATGAACTGCTCGCTATTCTTGTGGTCGGTTTTTGCTACCACAACTTTGCGAGCAGTTCTGGCTATAAAATAACCCAGTGACGTGGTCAATGACGCTGCTGTTTTAATTATGCACACCCATAAAACGCCCGTTTTGACCTTTAAGCACGCCTGCGTTCTGATTTCCACTCCCCGTTTTCAAGCACCTTCCCCTGTTACCACCCACATATGCCTCATTCTGTCACTCAAATTATCAGGCATTCGCTATTTTTCGAGCACATGAATTTCGACCGCACTGACTGGTTCGCGCATGCGTATAACGATCCGTATGCATGCGCAGTTGGCCAAACATCGCTCGGATTGAACGAGCTGCCGCTTACGAGTGGCTCTGAATCAGGCCCATTATTCGTTCATCGTTCAAAAAATCGTTCATTACACTTCAAAATATCGTTAACTTTTTCAAGGGAAAATCTGACAGAAAATCGTTGGTTACAAAATTGTTACGTGTGTATGCACCTTTAGACAAACTCCTTCTGTATCCTTAACATGTTTCTCCTCTCATGGAGGCTTTATCACACACAGTGAGTTTTAGCACTCATTTTGAGTGCTAAAACTCATTGATATGTAAGGGTCTGTCTGACCCAATTAATATCAATTAGGCTAACTACTACATTGTAGAAATTATAATAAAACCACTTCATTTTATAACTAATACAAATATAAAAAGGCATATGCATACAATTGCATAAAAGTAAGGTAAAAAATAGTTTTAAAGAAAATACAAATACAAATTATATGTTTATCACAATATAGCCCTAAAACAATTTATTGAACATCTTTCAAATTATGAATTCTCCTTGAAAATCAACATCTCTTACACAGAGGAATAATTTAAAACCAGCAAAGAAACTGGGCACCTTCATTCTAAAATACATTGAAATCAATACAATTACGAATCCTTGTGGGGACAGAGTATTTCATGTCAAAATCTATTAAGATCCTTTCTTTCTGAAAGAGTGCTTGTCGTCCCCCCTCTGCTGTCAGGACCAGTAAAGTCAATACCAAAGCGTTTTAAGTGCAGTGGATCAGCATTGTGTCATTCTTTGAAGCCTGTGTATTGAGAGAGTGGTCACTTTCAATTTAATATATGTATACTGCTCATAAATTGTATCTGTAGTTGGTGTAATTGGGCCTGTGTTAGCCAGGGTGAAGCCCTCGTACTTGTTTTTGCTGTAGACATAAGTAAGGTGAAGAGAAGCCTACATTTTATTGAGTCAATATCGGTTGATGTTATTTTGTGTTTTGACAGCTGCAAAGCGACTGTGAGACATTTTGCTTTTCTCCGGGCTGAGACAGGTAGCCGCACTCTATTCACAATGGGGAAGATACAGCCTTGGAGAGTGATACAGTGGAGAGTGTAAAGTACCAATCAATCAGCTCCAAACTGTCAAATGCTGCCTGTATACTGTCTGCTCATAAACCCATGAGATTTAAACTATTCATATTTTTTACATGGTCACAGTCATAATAATAGCCTCACCTGCAATTTAAGGAATCAGTATTAAATACCGACGGCTGAATAGCCGCCGGTTCTCTCTTCCTGCAATCCCAAAACCCCAGCACATGTACTATGTGCAACTCTTATATATGTGGCACAGACACAGCCCAGTTTTACAGCAGGTAACAGTCACTATGCAATTATTGGTCTGGACTGGAACTACGGGATGCAGGCACTCAGGATCCCGGCGGTGAGAATCCTGATGCCGACATCCCGACTGAGTTATAATACCGACACCTGCCAGTAACTATCCTAACCCTACCCCTAAACCTAGCCCTCCCTTCCCACAGCCTAAACCTAACCTCCCCCCCGCTACCTAATCCTTACCCTCCCTCCCTCCCTTCCCACAGCCTAACTCTAACCTTCCATCCCCGCAGCCAAAACCTAACCCTACCCCCTGTAGCCAAAGCCTAACCTACCCCTCTGCAGCCTAACCCTCCCTCCCTGCAGCCTAACCCTAACCTTCCCCATAGTGCCTAACCTGAACCACTAAACCTAACCCCAAAACAAACTGTCAGGATGTCAGTGGTCAGGATGCCGGCACTGGGATTCGGATGTCAGTGGTCGGGATGCTCAGTCCGGCATCCCGACTCTCGGGATGTCAACTACACCCCACTGGAACTGGAATTTCATTACATAAAGCAAGGTAAGCTGCAGCATAACATCCATTGCTGTCTGACTGACTGTAGACTGAGAGTCTGAGTGAGAGATTTTCTCTAGTCTACAGGTGATCTTTGATACCATGAAAAAAAGGAAAAAGGAAGAGGGGAAAGTATCTGCACATGACTAATCTTGGTTATGAACCCCTATATAATCTTAACTCAATAGTTCATAAAATGATGGGGGTGCAGCCCTAATCAACTAAATAAGAGCATATATTTAGAAAAGGGATAAGGAGTTGTTGGAAATAAATACATTTAGAAATAAATGTAAAATAAAATATAACTTTTATTGGTTAATACCTAAAATAGATGTACCCTATTGGAAAGGGAATAAATAGTTAAATATAAGGCTTAAAATTGATATCAAACAAAACACACATATACAATAAAAAGGATGCAGAGCCACTGATGTATTGTTGCGTGGGGTGTAACTACACCTAAATGACTATAAAGGTGAATAAATCAATTAATCGTATATATTTGTCAAGATTACAAATTGTTCCTATCTATTATAGATGCAATGTATATCAGCGGCATGAGTAAATATTACATCCAATATAATGGTATTGAAACACCTAATTTGAAAAGAATTCTTATATAATATTTACCACTTGCATAGGAGTGCCACTGCACACTTGATAGTGTGTTATTGATCATACATCATAAATAAAGATATAATAAACCTGTGTCTCAGTGTCAGTACAAAGTGTCTCACACAGTAATAACCCGGTGTGGTGTTAAGGCTGACAAACCATCATTATAGAAAGTTCTTATCTACAACTAACAGGGGATTTATATATGAATTTCCCTTTCTAGTAATATATGAGCCACTTTGTACTGACACTGAGACACAGGTTTATTATATCTTTATTTATGATGTGTGATCAATAACACACTATCATGTGTGCAGTGGCACTCCTATGCAAGTGGTAAATATAATAAAAGAATTATTTTCAAATTAGGTGTGTCAATACCATTATATTGGATGTAATATTTACTCATGCCGCTGATATACATTGCGTCTATAATAGATAGGAACAATTCGTGATCTTGACAACTATATACAATTAACTGATTTACAGTATTCACCTTTATAGTTATTTAGGTGTAGTTACACCCCACACAACAATACATCAGTGGATCTGCCTCCTTTTTATTGTATATGTGTGTTTTGTTTGATATCAGTTTTAATCCTTATATTTCACTGTTATTCCCTTTCCAATAGGGTACATCTATTTTAGGTATTAACCAATAAAAGTTATATTTTATTTTACATTTATTTCTATCTGTGTGCCCACCACCAACAACTCCTTATCCCTTTTCTAAATATATGATCTTTGATACCAGGCAGGGACACCGCTGGAAGTGCATGGCAGGTGTCTTGGCTCTTATTTGCACCAGTGCAGGGTGAGTGACGGGACATCATGAAATCAGTGGTGCGCTCCCGATAGGCTTGGCAGCTGCTAGGCAAAAAAAGGAGGTGCCTTGTTCAATGGCCAAGGCCGGTTCTAGACCAAGTTGAGCCTAGTGTGGAAAGTATTTTGACGCCCCCCTTAAATCTGTAGAGGGAACCTTTTTCGAAGAGACCTCCGGGTTTATGACCCAGGGGTCCCTTTGCGAAAGTGTCTTATGACGTTTGCGCGGGGGGCTGCAGGGAGGGACCCCTGATGCTGAGAAATGCGAATAGAAAATCATAGGCTTCTATTGGGCAATGCCATCTATAGATGGTGTTGCCCACCGGGTCCATGCTCCGGAAAGTAACACATTCCGGAGCTTGGTACATATGGGAATGCCAACAAAACTCCAAAAACTGCCTTTTTCTGAGTTTTGCCAGCATTTTCGCTTTAGTACATCCCAATCTCACACTTTATCAGCCAATGTTAATACATCTTACCGTTATTGCTTCTTGTTTCGCCTCAATAAGAGACAACACAGAAAGAGCTATAGTGTCACAACAAGTGCCGCCATAGTCCATCTCCTCTAAAGAAACTATACTGAGAAGATAAACCCAACTTACAAACAAGTCAATATAACAAGTACTGTATAATACATTTTACATAGTATGTCTCTGCAAAATAGAAGGACATATTCTTTTCATTGACAATCTTACTTTCATGAACATTTTAAAAGTTTTTCTGGTAAATGAATATACTGTCTTAAAATAGCTACTTTTTAGTGCCATGAGCAAATGGAGAACAATGGCTTCTGCAGATGTTGAAAGTGGAGCCTGTGCAGGTGGAAAAGGCCGTCTCCCTCTATACCAATGTTTAAGAGAAACTTTCTTTTGTTTTAAAACACTGTAGCTGAGAAGCTGTTTAAGCCCTTTTCACTGCAGGCTAGTTGCAAACATATGTTCAGCGCCTGTATTAGAAGATTTTTCCATTGTATAAAAGCTTAATCTTTCTTTTCAGTAACACCCAATACACCCACAAATCTTTAGAGGACAACCAAAAAAAAATCAATTTAAAATTAACCTCAGAAGGCCAATACCAAGGCATTATCTATGCAATTACCACAAAACACTGGTATTTCAGTTAGTTTCATATGTTGAATGATAATTTGGGATCCTGCGCAAATACCTTGGTAGGGACAGGGCCGCCGAGAGCTGAACGGGTCCCGTGTACTAGGAAGGGGCATTGCCAAAATAAGGAGGTGTGGCTACGCACCCTCTGAAAAAAAAAAAGAAAAAATACTATGCGCTCAGCGGTACTGCAATGGGAGACATTTGTCCTATCCACAAGCTGACCTGCGGCCCCGCCAGCCCCTCTAACAGCCAGGGCCTGTGTAATAAGTATCCATCCACCCCCTCCCTTAGACACTCCTGGTTAGGGAGGCAGGGTCGAATAAAGGGCCAAATGGGCCTGGGGCTTAAAATGATCACACCTATTGTGAGAAGCAGAGGAGCTGTGACCAGTGCTGCGTGGGTGTGGCCCTGTCGGTATGTACACCTCCTGCGCTTTCATCCCCAATATCTTTCGAAATATATAAAAGCAGAAAAAATGCATAATTTTGTGAAGAAAAAAAATAATTTTTTAATACTTATGATTTATGGCCGACCGTGGGGCCAGCTGGGCTACTCGCTTCATACTCTGCTCTTTATCATACCAATTTATATTGTCTGAACTCTCCACTTCTGTCTTCTGTCTAAAACTTCCAGAGGCCTATTCATGATGTTAATTATTGGGGTCCGAACGGAGCAGAATCCGGAGCAGTTCATCACCTTTCGGAGCAGTGACGGGGGTGCGCATGTGTGACTTACAGGTCACGCATGTGCACAAGAGCCTCGACGTCCGGTGGAAGGGGCCGGACAAGGGCGGAGGGATTCAAAAAACAAAAAACACCCTGATTCAGAGCAAGCGCTCTTCAGAGAGTCCGCCTCTGAATCAGGCCCTGTATACATATGTATGAATGTATATATATATATATATATATATATATATACACACATTACATTATATATATATATACACACACACACACACACACACATGTATGCACATGTCCAGGTCCCTCTCAGTCAGCCACAGCACAGACCAACACCCTCTCTCTGTCCCCAGTCAGTGCCCGCAACACCTCCCCCTTCCAGCTAATACCAAATACCTCCTTCTGCGCAGGGACTCTTTCTTTCTTGATGCAGCTAAAGCTGCTTCCGAAGATGCCGCTTGGTCCGATGGCTGTGCGGCGCGCTAGGCAGCTATTGGAGGCGGAGCAGAGTCATGAGTTGTCACTTGTGGCTCTGCTCCACAAAGGCCCATGGGAGGAGTGGCAGTGGCTGGCCATCTTGTTTTCTCCTGTAGTGTAGCCAGAATGAGCTTCTGTGCAGAAGCTCATTCTGACCAGGATCGCTGCATGATCGGGGCTGAGCTCCAATCGCGGCAGCAGAGGGTGCAGCGGCAGAGCCCAGGAATGCCCCCTAGGTATACCGGTCGCCCCTAGGCATTTGCTTATAATGCCTATGCCTAGGGCCGGCTCTGATTATCATAGAGCTGTGGCAGGATTTATATTATATATGCATTGATCCTTGTCTTTGATACCGTTATTCAGGAGTAGGTTTATTATATGTTTTTTAATGAATGTATTTATGTGTAAATTATGTACAGTATATGAAGGTTTAGATATTCTTCTTTTTAAGTATACATAAAATACCATTTGGTGTTTATCTGTGTTCTGATTTGCCCAATAATACGCGCACACTCGAATGGAGTGATTTTCACTCCGTTTGATTATCCCATTAACTTTTGTTTCAGTCTGTTGGTTACGGAACAGATGCCCAAAGGTGTCAAGTAGTGCTTTACATGCACAGATCCAATTAACGTTAATATATTTCATCAGTGTCCACAAGGAATCATGTTTATCCACCTGATAATAATGTCTATATCATCTTGTCAATTTAGAAATCGGCTTCCATTGTATTGACAATTCAATTTCATTTTGATGACAATTGGGTAGCAATCAAATTAGTAGTAGTTAGTAACCATTGCATACTTACTAAAGAATTATTTTTGGGTTCAGATATACTGAGCTTAAATGTAAACATAAATTAAAACAAAATACAAAATGAGACCACAATTAGGGTCAATTGTATGAAGCTCTGGGAAGTGATAAACTGGAGAGTGAGAAACCACCAGCCACTCAGCTCCCAACTGTCATTTTTCAAACACAACCTGTAACATGACAGTTAGGAGCTGATTGGTTGGTTGTTTATCGCTCTCCACTTTATCACTTTCCAGAGCTTCATACATCTTAGTGATGTCGTGACACTAATACCATGCCTCTGAAAGTCATCAGATTCTATATACATTGTAACAATCACACATTCAATTCTAGTGTTTACCAAAGAAAGCATTTTCCTAAAGTTGTATCTCATTGTGTAGTGTGTTTTTTTTTAACTAACCCAAGGGGAGATGTATCAAGCCATGGAGAGAGATAAAGGGCTCCATTTACTAACAAGTTTCAGGTGTTTCAACTCATTTTTGATGGTAAACAAGTGTTCCTGGATATGAATCGCTATTTTATAACATTTCCCAATGAAATCCGGATGGCAACCCTTATTTATAAACGAGCACTAACGAAAACTTGCCACTCGTTTTCCTAAAATGAACTCCCCAGGCACTGGCCTCCTTTTTAACAGCATTTGCAAGCGCTGGGATCTATCCAGTCCATTCACTCTAGTGTACAGCACCCGGCGCAACCTGCCCCCTCCCGTGGACATCAGCAGACAGCACCCCCTCCCTCCCCCAAGTGTACAACAGCTTATGCCCTCTCTCCAGCAGCAGCCGTGGGCCCCCCTGCTACCCTACATCAGCAGCCGCAGCGCGGCAGACACCATCTCTGCGAGGCAGATGCAGTGGCAACAGCCTCCCTCCTCGGCACAGCAAACAACACTGTGTGCTTGGCTGGGAAGGGAGGTTATTGCCGTTGCCAAGCAGGGATCGTAGAGTGGACCCATGCACGGCCGGGAAACACAACCTGACCCACTACAAAATAAAACAAAAACAAACACATAGACTGTCAGTGTCCGATGTCACTGTGCATGCTCCCTATACAGAAAAAAAATCCACTTCATTTGTTAGCGATGTTTGAACAGAAAAACAGCACTGACAGAGTATTTAACACTAACGCTAGCCAGCGAGCAAGTGGGTGTTAAATACCAGCAAAACACCACGGCGAGTGTTAATGTAAAATATCACCAAGAAAATAACTCGTTTGTAAATGGAACCCAAAGTGTAGAGAGATAAAGTACCAACCAACCAGCTACTAACTGTCACTTTTCAAACACAGCTTGTAAAATGACAGGAGCTGATTGGTTAATACTTTATCTTTCTTCACTTTATCTCTCTTCAAGATTTAATAAATCTCCTCTAAAGTACCATCCAGTCATCTTCTGACTGTCATTTTTCAAGGACAGCCTGTAAAACTAAAGATGGAAGCTGATTGGTTCGTAGTTTATCTCTCTCCAAGACTTGATACCTCTTCCCCAATGTTATTCTCTGCTACAAATCCTTTAGTACAGTGGTTCTCAACCTCAATCCGCAAGTGTCCTCCATAGGTCATGGTTTCAGGATTTCTGTCTTTCTGTCTGTGGCATAAGGTAGGAAAATTACTGACCCAGCAAAATAGATTGTCACCATGCATGATCAAGGAAATCCTCAAAACATGACCTGATTGTAGTTAAAGTTGGGAAACATTGCTGTAGTTATTGTAAATAAGAAACCCGAAAGTAGTGCAATGAGGCATAGTTTGTTAATCATATAGCCAGATTAACAATAGGGAGAATGGGACTACAGCTCCAGGCCTCCACATAAAAATAGACCCATCATCATGACATCATAATGATGACCAGCCGCCCAGCTGGCCACACGATCAGCTATAAATCATATTAGCAATTTCTTTACTTTTATGTATTTAGGTAGAGTTGGGGCTGATAGCATAGGCGGCAGGGCCGTAACTAGGGTAGTGCGACCAGTGCCTCGGCACAGGGCACCGCAGGGCAGGGGGTGCTGTTTGGGCCTGTCAATTTTCTGTTTATTATCATTCTCACTTGTGGCTTCCTCTTCTTTTATCTCCAGCATCTCCTGGCCTCTCCTATCTCTTCCCTGGCACTTCCCCATGAGGCCATGGCCCTTTTTTTGTGTGTTTTGTCTTATGTCCCTAATTGAAAAATAGGGAGGGGGGGGCGCAAATGCTCTTTCTGGCACAGGGCACCCATAAGTATAGTTACGGCTCTGATAGGCGGTGTACACGCCCACATGGCACAAGCCACACCCACATAGCACTGGTCACTTCTCCAAATCTTACAATAGTTCCGTTATCTTTTTCAGCACCATTCCCATGTGACCCTTTATCCAGCCCTGCAGATAACCATTAAAAAAATTCCCTTTTATGTGCTGTATTTGCTAGATTTACACTTTCAAAGATATATTTAGATTGTGTGCCAAATATGATATATATGTTTTAGAGGGGTGCACCGACCCCCGCGTTTTGGTTTTGGATCTGGATCTCCCCTGGTTTTGGATCTGCATCTGGTTTTGGATTTTTTTCCTTGGTGTTTGTATTTTGTTTTTGGCTTTGGGTCTGTATTTTTTCCAAAAAATTATATAAACAGCTAATACCACATAATTTGGGCCTATTATTGTTTCTATAGTATTATTAACCTTAATAACAATCATTTTCAGGCATTTCCATACATTTGTAACCACCTCACAGCTCACACTATTGATTTCACTATTTTTCACCAATATAGGCCAAAGGCTGCAGCGAGCTGGCTGGCTAAAGTAAGCGACAGACCAGCGGCACAAACGCACGTCAGTTTAAAAAAACATAGAACATCTATGAAATATTGCCACACAGCAGTGGCAGACAGGATGGCAATTTAATAAACTATAATAATGTCAGTCGGCAATGCCCCAAATTGTGCAATTGTAAAGAAAAGAGGTGTGAGATGGAATTGTCCCTCCCACCAACTCTTATGTGGCATATTAAAAAGGACATGCACAGTTTAACAAACCAAGCACTTTAGCCACTAGGACTGACACTTTCGTGGCTGAACTCCTTGGTTTCTCTGGGTCCCCCACAAAACATTTTTTGTAATGACTACCTTCAATTATTAAGGAGGAGGTTGATGATGAGGGTGTTGGTGGTGGAGATTGCATGTGCTTGTCCAAACTGCTGGTAGCTGATACTGGACTGCTTGTTATTAATTTACACATTATTATAATTTTGTTAAACAAATTGCATGAACTCGCTGCAAAACACGTAACAGGGAGGAGGTGCCTAGATGGTTAATGTCCCTTCCTCTGCTAACTTTGGCTTTACAAATGGAACAGATACCTTCACAACTGAATTTAAATTAAAATAATTCCTCACCCAAGACTTGGCTTTTCTGACTTTCTTTTTACCATGAGCAAGAATTGCTGCCACTGGTGGCTGATTTACGCAAACATCCTCATCATCAACATCCACATTAGCGTCAGATAGGACCCAATTTTCCCCATCATCCTCCTTTTGCACTTCCTTCACACTATCATCCCCATTTTCTAATATTTCACCATCTAATACTAGTACAGACATCATGGCGTCAGTGATCCGCTGTGAAACTGGGTGACAGCTGTTATATTTACTTCCTCTATCAAAAGACTGTTTAATAGTCACATTTTTTTTAACTTACTACTAGTGGTAGAATTCTTGGTCCCTTTCTGGGATGAAGATCCACCCAAAGCAGCAGCAACAGACGTAGCACTCAAGGATTCTTCTGAGGATTCACGGATAGGAGAGGAGTCTGTCATGCTTTTGAAATTGGATGCAGCACTACATCCGATCACGATTGAGGATGTTGATAATGATGCAGGTGTTGGTGGTGGAGATTGCAGGTGCTTGGATCCAGATAGAAGGGAGCAGCTAGGTTACATTGGACTGATTGTTGTTAGGTTTTTTGTCCCCAAAGTTTCTGAATTTGAAATACCCTTTTCAATTTGATGAATGCGCTGCAGGTAACATAACAGGGAGTAGGTTCCTAGATGGTTATGGTCCTTACCTCTACTCACTGTTACTTAGCAATGGTTACAAATGGCTTGGAAAAGGTTGTCCGGATTTGGGTGGAAATGATTCCACACATGAGTTGTGGATTTTTTGGTCCTTTGCCCAGGCATGGCAACAATGGTATTTTTCCCACCATGGGCAACAACTGTTGCCTGATTTACAGTATTTACACAAACATCCTTGCCATCAACATCCTCATCATCCTTGTTGTTTTCACCAACTACACAAATATCCTCCTCATCCTCCTGGTGCAATTCCACAGAAGCATCCTTAATTTCTACATCAGAAGAAGGCACACAAATGGTGGAAGGAGAATCCTCTTCAATTACAGTATTACTAGAAAGGTCAGGCTCATACATGGCAACAGCGGACACAGTTGGACTCTCCTCGGGGATTTGTGATTTTTCCGAGCACACAGTTGGTTCTGGTGTATTACTCGTCTTTACAATTTTTATTTTTTTTGTACCTCTCCTACAAGCAGAGGGGCTTACATTATCATCATTAGAACCACCAGTCATAGATAATAAAGGCCAAGACCTTATCCTTTCCTTGCCACTTCGTGCAGTGAATGGCATATTCCCTATTTTGTTTCTCTAATGCTGACTTAGCTTTAAAATTTTTTTGCTTTAATAGGGTAAAAGTTGACTTTTTTAACCTGACTTTTTGGCCTGACTTAAGCTCTGGTACATCAGCCTTCATAGATGACGTTGACGGCCTTGTATCGTCATCATGACTGCTGCCAGCAGCTACAAGACTGATATGTGGATCCTGCTCTCCTGTCATGTGACTGTCCTCCACCTCCATACTCACTACGCACACAACCATACACGAAAAAAATATATATTTTTTTTGGGCAGCAGCCCTTGACAGACAGCAGCACAGCACCCCTGTGCAGCTATGCCGATGACAGTGACTGGTGTGACTAACACGCACACAAAAAAATTGTTAGTTTTTACTTTTTTGGTTTATTTTTTTTCAGCAGCCCTTGACAGACAGCAGCACAGCACCCCTGTGCAGCTACACCGATGACAATGACAGGTGTGGCTAACACGCACACAAAAAAATGTTTGTTTTTTCTGTTTTTATTTTTTTTGGGCAGCAGCCCTTGACAGACAGCAGCACATAAAATGTTTTAATTTTTTTTTACATTTTTTTGGGCAGCAGTCCCAGCACAGCACCCCTGTGTACCTACGCCGATGACAGTGACAGGTGTGGCTAACACGCACACACAAAAAAAATAAATATATATATTTTTTCACACTGGGGGTAGGTGAAGACGAGCACCCCTGAAGGACAGAGCACTCCCTGGACAACACAGCACAACAGCCAGCCCCTATATGGACAACAGTAGCCAGCCCCTATATGGACAATAGTAGCCAGCCAGCCCCTATATGGACAACAGTAGCCAGCCAGCCCCTATATGGACAACAGTAGCCAGCCAGCCCCTATATGGACAACAGTAGCCAGCCCCTATATGGACAACAGTAGCCAGCCCCTATATGGACAATAGTAGCCAGCCAGCCCCTATATGGACAATAGTAGCCAGCCAGCCACTATATGGACAACAGTAGCCAGCCAGCCCCTATATGGACAACAGTAGCCAGCCAGCCCCTATATGGACAACAGTAGAAAGCCAGCCCCTATATGGACAACAGTAGCCAGCCAGCCCCTATATGGACAACAGTAGCCAGCCAGCCCCTATATGGACAACAGTAGCCAGCCAACCCCTATATGGACAACAGTAGCCAGCCAGCCAGCCCCTATGGTCAGTGTCAGCAACAGATCCCAGCTCCCTCCCTGTGCACGCTCCACAGCCAGAATGAAAAATGGCAGCAATCGTGGGACCTTTAATAGAATCCAAAACCCGCGAGAATCCGACAGCGGGATGATGAAGTTTTGCCTCGTTTTCAGAACCGAGCCAGACGGGAAAATCTGAATCGGCTTGTATCTGACTCTGATCCCCAAAGTTCGGGCGGGTTCGGATCTCTGAGAACTGAACCCGCTCATCTCTAATATGTTTGCCAAAGTGTTGTTTTCACATACACTGGGTGTTCTAAAGTCATACATTACATTTGTGCTCTTGCCTTGTTAGGTGTTGTTACCACTTTCTTAAAAATCATTTTATAGTAATATAATATTTACTGCTTTTAAAAGCCACTAACTCTTCTGGTATTTTTTTGTGCTTTCTTTAAAAAGTATTATTGCCAAATAAGAATTTACAATTCATAAACTATTTGTGAAAAATAAAAAGTAGTTGTCATTGCAGTGATTCTAATAGAAGTAGTTTTTCGATATGGTATAAAGTATTTTTTCTCACACACATACAGTACTAGTATATATTAGAGATATGCGGTTCGGTTCTCCAGAAATCTGAATCGTGAATCCAGGCAGATCCGAGTCACAGTTCTGATCTTCCCGCATTTCGGAATTCGGATTTTAAATCCGAATTTCAGGTTTTGGATTGCAAAAATGACATGATTTTAGAAGTTTTTTTTTTTTTTTACTTTTTATCAGATCCAAAACCAAAACCAAAACACTTAAGGGTGGTTTTGCAAAACAAAACCATAAACACAAATAGGAATCCAGATTCAAAATCAAAAAATGGGGGTCAGTGCTCATCTTTAGAATTATCATTGTTATTATATGTATGTACTAATTTCTCTATTCATAGATCACAATGATACCTACATCATGTAGCTCTAAGGTACTTTTGTATTGCAATGTGTATCTTATGATTGCAGCAGAGAGTCTTTTATTTGATTCAGAATAGCTTAAATGATTCTGAATTGCTAGTTAGTATTATTTTACAACCCCACAGACAACTCTTTTCAATTATACAGATGTAGATATGTAATGCCTTTATCTCTGTGATTAATACATTAAATCCCTTTGAGAATGCAAATTTATATGCCATTAGCTTAAAAATGAAGTGAGCTTTTTTTAAACTACAGGTTAAGTCTCCCATATTCAAATATTCCGAAATACGGAATATTCCGAAATACAGATTTTTCGGGCATGACTGAGATAATGAAACCTTTAAGACACTACTAAACTCAGGAGGAGATGTATCAAGTTCAACCCTTTTACAGAATGGAGATGTGGAGAACTAGCCCACAGCAACCAATCAGCTTCTATCTAGTATTTATCAAGTATAAAATGATATGTAGAAGCTGATTGGTTGCTATGGGTAACTTCTCCACTTAATTCCTTAGAATGTTTGCTACATCTCCCCCACATATATTAGATATTACACCTAGTGCTACTGTATTTCCCGTATGGTACATTCAGGTTGACACACACCTTAAGAATGATATTAACACATTTCCTGTTCTGTAATGAGAATTAACTGAATTTCAGTCAGTGCTTAAAGTGGTCCTAGAGACCCCTCAATTACGCCACACAGTAGTACAATCTTATTCACATTATATCGCACACTGGCCCTGATTCAGAGCCGGACGCTCTGACAGAGCGCTCGCTCTGAATCAGGGCCGTCCTTCTTCATTTTTAGAGCGTCCTCCTGGCCGCTCGTATAGCTGTGGGTGACCACCCACAGCTATAGCGAGCGGGCAGGAAGATGGTCACGATGGTCAAGACCATCGCGACCATCGGGCTTGCGACGAGACCCTTGTAGTAGGGTCTCGTTGTCGCAAGCCCTGGAGTGCTTTCGGCTCTATCAGAGCCGAAGGCACTCCCACTGACATCACTAGTGATGTCAGTGGGGCCGGCCCCCGGGCGGTACGCTTTCCCATGGGAACGCCTCCGTCTGGGCAGGCACGCCCCAGTCACGCCCACCAAAGGGTCGTGCTGTCACTAAACATCGACAGCACGCCCCCTTTGGTGCGAGACCCGGAGCGGCGGTTTGCCCGTCGCTATCCGGGTCTCGCACATGCACACGACGGAGCCGCCTCCGTTGTGCGCATGCGCACTGGGCCAACATCGACCCGCTTGCGAGTGTTCAGCGCTCGCAAGCGGGTCTGAATTAGGCCCACAGTGCCCCTGATTCACATTACACCATATAGTAGTGTCCCTTATTCATGTTATAACACACAGTAGTGCCCTTTTTACACAATGCCCACATTAGTGCCCCTTATACACAATGCCCACATTAGTGCCCCTTATACACAATTCCCACAGCAGTAATGCCCCAATTTCACATAATGCCCATAGCAGTAGTGCCCCTTATGCAATGGCCACTGTATTGGTGCCCCTTATGCAATGCCCCCAGTAGTGGTGCTCCTTGTGCAGTGCCAACAGTAGTTTTGCCCCTTATGCAGTGCCCCCATTAGTAGTGCCCCCAGTGGTTTTTCCCCTTATGCAGAGCTCACAGTAGTGGTGCCCCTTATGCAGTGCTCACAGTAGTGGTGCCCCTTATGCAGTGCTCCCTATGCAATGCCTCCATTAGTAATGTCCCCATTAATAGTGCCCCCAGTAGTAGTGCCCCCTATAGTAGTGCCCCAGTAGTAGTGCCCCCTATAGTAGTGCCCCCAGTAGTAGTGCCCCCTATAGTAGTGCCCCAGTAGTAGTGGCCTTTGCACAAAAAAAACACAGAATATTTACCATAAGCCCCGCCCCAGTGTCCGCTGCCATCCAGTCCGACTGCTCCTCGGAACTATGGGAGAGATGTCATGACGTCTCTCCCTTAACCACTGTGGGAGCCGGAAGGCGGAGCTCAGGAGTGAACTCCAGCCTCTGGCAGCTGCTGTAGGGAAGGAGCCGGGCAACAAAATCTCAGCAGGCGCCCGGAAAATAGAGTAGGCACCGGTGCCGCCTCGCCAGCCCGGCGCCTCCCTGCGGCGCAGGTTGAATGGCCGGGCAAGATGGGCTGGAAGAGGTGGAAATCATTACGCCTCCAAATAGAACTGACGGAACACAGTTCTGCCCTGTTCTGGCCCACTTTAATCCATGATTGCAATTTTTACACTACATCATTTTTCAGCAAGGTTGCCTAAATGTATTTAAATTACATTTTTATTCCAAAAAATATTGATAACCATGATTTACGAACTCTGCTTCTGAAATATCAAACTGAAAAAAAACGGCAGTCCCCCCCTCACACACACACAACCATTCGATTTGGATGGGAGAGTCCAGCTTTTCGAGCACTGTCCAGTTGTCCCAACCGCAGGCTGCAGTGTTCAATGTATGGGTGCAGGGGGGAATGTTGGGGTCCATTTAGACCCAGGAGCAGCTGCTAGATCTTCAGGCTCACCCCCAGCATGACGAGGAATGCCGCTAAAGCGTCCTAGACACACCATTGGCTGTACCATCGAAAGCACCATTGGACGCAGCATGGAAACTTGCACCAGTCCTATGACAAGTGCAGATACTCCGTCTGTACATATCCTCCGGTGTGAGCGGTTGTGCGTTGTTGGGCAAAGCCACTTACAGTGACACGCCCGGATCTGCTTAGCTATCCCTCTGTTACACCCCCTTCACTTTAGACTGTAAGCTCCATGAGCAGGGCCCTCCTTCCTCCTGTTCTCATTACCTACTTCTCTTGCACACCAACTATACTCTGCTCCTCCTCCTAGGGCTATCTGCCCCTTAATTCCATTCATACAACCTAGATCCATTTTATGCCCCCTTCCCAATGGCTACAGGTTTCAGCTTGCAATGTGTATTTCCATTGCACCGCTTGCAACAGTGTCCACTGTATTGTACTGTACTGTACTATTTTACCTGTACTGTCTTATTGCTATGCCCTCTGTACAGCGCCATACAGTATAAATAAAGTTTAATCATTTAATAAGAAGAATTCCACAGACCATGCATCCGATTCGGTTCTGTGTCTCTGAGCAATACCAATCGGGACACATGCACTGTGCAACTCAGACACATGTGCAGACCAACTGCGTGCAGCATGGACACTGTGTGCGACTCTGAATCCGCCCCTATAAGAGGCGTTTATGGCATCATTAGCAATAGTTCATAACCTAATGAATGCACACCAAGTAGAACATTGCAGATATCTGTCAGACCTTACATAGATATTACTTTATACATTAATATTTATTACACAGAAAACGTGGTTATTTATTCTACATTTTCTATATAAAAGGAAATAAATATAACACATTGCAGTTATCAAGAAACAATTGCTGTGAAAATAACAAAGAACAACCTGTTCATTTAGAAGAATTTTTGGCAATTTACAAACACAGATAAACAATCTTCAAAAAATATCTTGATTCAATTAAATAGAACTTATAATGCGAGGTCTGGAGTGCATCTGAAATGGTCTCAAACTTTATTCCAAACTTTCACACACCGATTTGCTTTTGCAGATATACACAGAAGTGAGTTCAGTAACTATTCAATATATAACTTAGGAAATATCTAAGATAATGGAAGCAGAAATGATAAGACAATCCCGGTGATATGCAGTCATAATATCAACGAGAATTAACAGTACATTTACATTTATATTGCAGACACCATTAAAATCCTTTAATTAGCATTTTCCCAGGGTCGATATCATGGTGCCGGGATTATCATGCCGACAAGAACACTGTTTTTGTCGACATAACATACAGCACCCAACAATCCCACCTAATGTTGGGCTTTAAAACTGTCCCCCCTAAGAATCTGGAATCCGATACTAAACCAATTGAGACAAATATTACAAATAATATCATGAAAATTACATTTATTTTATGAAGAAAAAATATAACCTGCTATCTAATATGCCGACTGAACTAATTTTGACATTATTTCATGGCTTGTGTTGCAGATTTGAGTGTGTAATACAAAGTTATCTGAGTAGGAAAACAAACATAAGACCCACATCACTAAACTTTCAAGCATTACATTTTTGTTTTGTTTACACATTTGCAGCAGATAAAAGAAAATGATATCAACAATAACCAAAGGGATTAGTGTGCAAAATGGCACTAATGCAGAGTGAGACCTATGCCAGTTAGCATATAAAATGATTCTGTGCATGCCCAGAAGAGCAAATGCATTCATGTACTCCTATGCAGATGTGCATGAGTCTGGCACTTTTGCCCACTAGTGTCTGGAGAGGTAAGATAGACAGGTAAGGGGCATTTTAATGTGCCATTGTGTGTGCAGTTTTGCTGTCTGTGTGGCTGTACAGTTGAGCCGACTTAGAAATGCAGCAGCCATGTCATTTCTGCACTCAGGAACAGTGGCCCTTATTCAGAGCCGGACGCACAGCTAATGCGAGCTGCCAGGCTTGCGATGAGACCCTTGTGGTAGGGTCTCGTGGCCGCAAGCCCCAGAGAGCTTTCGGCTCTAACAGACCCCAGACGGTAGGCGTTCTTATGGGAATGCCTCCGTCTGGGTAGCCACCCCCACAGCCCACCCACCAAAGGGGGCGTGCTGTCACTCAACATCGACAGCACGCCCCAATTGGTGCGAGACCCGGAGCGACGGATTGCCCATCGCTATCCTGGTCTCGCACATGCGCACGAAGGAGCCGGCTCCGTCGTGCACATGCGCTCTGGGCCACCATAGACCCAGTTGCGAGCACTCAGCGCTTGCGACCGGGTCTGAATCAAGCCCAGTGTCCACAAAAAATGCGCCAACCTGAAGAAGCTTTAATTTGCTTTTTTGCTACAGAATATGCTTCTATGATCAAATATCAAACATGCATGTGGGTTAGACTGTACTGTTGTCAGCACAGATACAAATTTTATGACATGGAGGATAACACAAGACTACAAGCAATCTTCCAGTGATATCTGCATGGAGTCTGCGAGTAACTCAACACTGTACTTCAAAAGGAGCAAAATTACACAAAATAAATTGTTCGTCAGCTGATAGCTTAGCATTGGCTAAACTGACTAATTATAAGGTTGAGATGCTGCTATTTAGAGATGAATTATGGGAGGTTATTACTATAGACAGACAGTTAATAACTGAGAAACCATCCTCTTTTATCATGCAACCTTTTTGACTTTTGATTGATGACACTTCAATATTGTGAAACTACCATATGCGTAATTCTTCCCACTTCCACTGAAGCTGATACATGCTCTACAAATAGGTGCATTATTTTGCAGAGCATGTGATGTGGCTCTAGTTTGGACCAATGGTTCCCCTGAAGCTATTGCCCTCCAAACATTACTACTACTGTATCACTTCCGAAGGTCACGTCTGTGATGGAGAGCCATAAGTTACATTGACTTACAGCCAGCCACATAACACATTTGTAATAGTAAAAAACAAAAAATATATTGATGACTAGACCAGTGCGGATCTGTTCATAGCAAGGCACCCTGCTGCAGTAAGAGGTATGCCAACCTCACAACAAATATACAAAAGGAGGATTTTACTGCGCTGGTGTGTCTCAGTCAGAACAATATAAACATTCACATTAAATTAATAATTTATTAAAAATAAAAATAAATAAATAAGCACAGAAAAATCAGGTACCTGTCACCGCCCCCATCATCAACTAAGGGGATCGGAGGTGACACACGGAGCCGAGCAGTACTAGCCACTGTTATTTGATTGAAGCAGTCTGCTGCACACTGGGATTCGGGCAGTAGAATTTACACTGCTGTGACCGTGGCAACTAATGAAGGGAACACAGCTAAAGCGTCCTTTATTTGGTCATTCATAGCCAGATACTCTGGGCCTGATTCAGAGCCGGACGCTATTTGCGCACGCTCGTTCAGAAAAAGGGGCCGGCTATTTAAATTGAGCGCTCGCTCTTTGCGGTCTGTTGACGCCTCTATGTCTGAGCGAGCGAACGAAATATGCGCTAGCTATTTTGTAAAGACCCCCCCTGGCCACTCGCATCCTACGTCACCTCCGCTATTTATTTGATTAATCGAGTACATCGAAAGGAATCTGAATGGCTCGCAGTGCTTGTGGTAGGATTTTCCTACCGCAATCATGCGAACAGTTCAGGCTAAGAAACAACCAAGTGACGTGGTCGATGACGCTGCTTTGTTAATTATGCACACCCTTAAAACGCCCGTTTTGACCTTTTGGCACGCCTGCGTTCGGATCACCACTCCCCGTTTTCAAGCACCTTCCCCTGTTACCACCCACAAACGCCTCATCCTGTCACTCAAATTAGCAGGCACTCGCTATTTTGCGAGCGCTCGATTTCCGACTGCAATGACTGGTTGGCGCATGCGCATTACGACCCATACGCATGCACAGATGTGCGAACATCGCTCGGAGCGAACGAGTGGCCGCTTACGATCGGCTCTGAATCAGGCCCTCTATCCACGCAGTTAAGCTGGATATCCACAACACTGCTAATTGAGCACTGTGCTTTATACAATAATTAACTGTCTATACAATTTAGAGTCCAGGATATGAGAGATCGATTGGACACAGAATTGTGACAGCTTGTGGGTAATTATAACTATCATTTGTATGGAATTATTTGAGTGCTGGACTTTAAATTACTGACTACGTTTTCAGCTTCCACACAGCCGTTCTACACGTGACTCTTTTTTAGACTAATTTAGATATTGGAATTATGTCACTTTGTATTGAATTGGAAGGTTACTGAATATATTGTAGCAATATTACATACTGAATATTACCTTATTATCAGGCTGCTACTTATTATGTATGAAATAATCTGCTGATTTTTTGGAACTTTGGCCCTGATTCAGAGCCGGACGCTCTGACCAGAGCGCTCGCTCTGAATCAGGGCCCACCTCCATTAATATGGAGCGTCCTCCTGGACGCTCGTATAGCTGTGGGTCACCACCCACAGCATACACGAGCGTGCAGGATGCCCCCTGGTCGCCGGGAGCTGCAGGCAGACACAGATGATGGCCGACCATCATCTGCAGATATATCTGAATAGTGTGTACCCACCATAAAACCAAATGGTCTAACTGTATTTAGGTCATGGATCCAACTAGCCTCTCTTTGTAAAAGCCTTTTAACCCTGTCTCCTCCTCTACTATCAATGGGATATAATCAATCATTTTGTACCTAAGAGAGGCTAGATTATGTTTGCACTGTCTGAAGTGTCGGGCTGCTCTGTAGGTTTGCCATCCAGTACCTGACGAATGGCACTTCTGTGTGTGGAGAGGGGGGGTGGTCGGCGGAACGCAGGCGTGCCTGTGCATTTTAACCCCATTACAGGGTCATGCATAATTCAGCCCCTGCGATTGTATACACTGGCAGAGGGTCTAGATGGCAACAGGAAGTTTAGAAGTTTGTCAGGTAGGGTCAGGTCAACCACAACTGTGTGCGAATGGTTTCGATGTTACTCGATGTTACCAATGTTTTCGCTGACTTGTGGATGCATGTCATGGGAAGTGGGTGGCTTTATGCAGTGAGGAGCGTCTTGGTATAGTGCTGCGGTTGCCGTGCGACTGCATTCATTAGCTTATTTTAAAAAGTATGTTCCCCATTCTACAAGCTGCATAGTCTAACTAGTGCTTTGCAATCACTCAGATCAGCTGTTTGGATTTTAAAAAGTATCTTCCCCATTCCCATCTAGCAAGCAACATATTGCTCTTACATTTCTGCATAATGGGATTTATTTCTGTTAGCAAAGATTTAGATGTAATGACTTGATTGTATTTTGTATTACCTGGGTGGGGGATGTTGTTCAGTAATGCCTAGTTTATGGTAGGATACTGCTTGTGTTTACACAAACCCAGTGCCAAATTTCTTCATTGATTAGTTAGCATTTGTGGTCAGCTGTAGCATGTCTCAATCAGACTTTCTTTAAGTTTAGAATCAGTATAGAGGCAGCCGTGTATTATAAGCACTAAGTGTGTTATAACACAAAGTGTAATTATATAACAGTTAAAAAAAACAGTTGAACAAACAATGAACAACATCTACAACAAGGTAATTACAATATCATTCCTTACCAGTAGTTTGTGTGTTGTGCATTATTGAATGTATTGCAAAAATGTATCAAAAACTTCTATTAATGATCTCACTCCATGGAATCATCTCTAAGACTACTACATCCTTTACTCTCCCTGCAGCTCATCCTTTTGTACATATTGCTGCCTCAGTACTTTCCTCTTCTCTTACAAACACATATGAGCTTTTAACTTATCTAAACACATTGACAATAACATCCACAACCTCTCGCCATAACAAACATTCTGTCAAATCCCACAAATATATTTATATCTCGCTCCTGTTGCTTCTATTAGCTGGTGACATATCTCCAAATCCAGGCCCAACCCACATGCCACACCCACAACGAACTATAAATCCAGCTAACCTCATAAACATTGCATGCCTCCCTTCACCATCCAAGTCACTAAAATGTGCATTATGGAATGCACGCTCTGTCTGCAACAAACTAACATCCATCCATGACCTCTTTATTTCAACCAACCTCAACCTTCTGGCAATAACAGAAACATGGCTAACACAATCAGACACTGTCTCCCCTGCTGCACTTTCACATGGTAACCTACACTTCTCACACACCTCCAGGCCTGGCAATTGTAAAGGAGGTGGGGTAGGAATATTACTCTCCCAATCTTTCACATTCACAGTTCTCCCACAGGTACCTTCACTCACATTTACATAATTTGAAGTACATTCTATCAGGACTTTCACCCCTTTCTCTCTGCGAGTTGCTGTTATCTATCGCCCGCCTGGGCCACCGCACCAATTTCTGGAACATTTTTCAGCCTGGCTCCCTCACTTCCTATCCTCAGACATCTCCACCATCATTATGGGTGATTTCAATATCCCCATTGACAGTCCACAATCTCCTCATGCCACCAAACTATTCTCTCTAACCTCCTCTCTTGGCCTCTCCCAATGGACTGACTCCTCTACTCATAAGGAGGGCCACTGCCTTGATCTTGTATTTACCAGACTATGCTCAGTTTCTGATTTCACTAATGCTCCTTTCCCTCTCTCAGATCACAATCTTATCACCTGCACACTTTCCTCCATTACATCAACCTCAATGTCAGTGAAATCAACCAAACCTCCTAAAACCTGCAGAAATATTAATGTGATTAACTTTCAACAACTATCTACCTCTCTACAACAACAACTCTCACCAATTTCTGCACTCACTTCTCCTGAGACTGCTGCATCACAGCTAAACCAGATTTTAGTAAAAGCCCTCGATGAAGTAGCTCCAGCTACCCATCACACTCCGCGTAGACTCAGACGTCAACCGTGGCATTCTAACTTAACAAGGCATCTACAAAAACTCTCACGTAAAGTAGAACGTCAGTGGCGAAAGTCTCGCACTCCAAGTGACTTCCTCACATATAAGTCTATCTACAACTCTTATCGTACTGCTCTGGACACTGCCAAGCAAATATATTTCCAATCTCTAATCTCTGCTCAAGCCTCTAACCCCAAGCGACTTTTTAATACATTTAAACTGCTTCTTACCCCTCCCTCACCCAAGCCACCTGCTACTATCTGTGCACAAGATCTTGCTTCCTATTTCAAGGACAAGATTGATAATATCCGAAATGAAATGTTATTCTCTTCCTCAGCTAGTGACCTACTCAATTCCCTACCTGAACCCTCTGGCACATTCTCTTCATTTGACCCCACAAATGAAGATGAAGTATCTACACTCTTCTCATCCTCCTACTCTATTACCTCTCCTCTAGATCCTATACCCTCACAAATTAGTAAAGCTCTGTCTCCTGTGCTCATCCCAACCCTAACTAAAATCTGTAATCTCTCTCTTTCTACTGGCATCTTTCCATCACTGTTCAAGCATGCAGTGATTACTCCCATTCTGAAAAAACAAAATTCTGACCCTAACACTCTCTCTAATTACCGTCCTATCTCCCAGCTCCCATGCCCCTCCAAGCTACTGGAGAGACTTGTCTACACCCGCCTCACACACTTTCTTAACACCCACAACTTATTGGACCCACTTCAGTCTGGCTTCCGTTCCCAGCACTCCACAGAGACAGCACTGACTAAGGTAGTAAATGATTTGGTCACTGCCAAGGCTAAAGGCCATTACTCACTTCTAATTCTTCTAGATCTCTCTGCTGCTTTTGACAGTGTTGACCACTCTCTTCTCGTACAAACATTACAATCCCTAGGTCTTAAGGACACAGCCCTTTCTTGGTTCTCTTCCTACCTATCTGATCGCTCTTTTTCTGTTCGTTTTTCTGATTATGCCTCCTCTTCGCTACCTCTATCAGTTGGAGTACCGCAAGGCTCTGTCTTAGGTCCTTTGCTATTCTCAATCTATACCACCTCTCTTGGCAAACTAATCCGCTCTTTTGGATTTCAGTACCATCTGTATGCGGATGATACTCAAATCTACCTATCCTCTCCAGATTTATCACCATCTGTATTGGTCCGTGTCACTGAATGTATTTCTGCCATTTCATCTTGGATGTCATCTCGCTACCTGAAACTTAATATTTCTAAAACAGAATTAATTATATTTCCACCGGCCAATAACAGTTACCAATCTGATCTCTTTATCACTGTTGATAACTCAACAATCCACCCCACCCCACAAGCTCGCTGCCTTGGTGTCATCCTTGATTCTGAATTGTCCTTTGTTCCCCACATTCAATCTGTCTCAAAATCATGTTACATACATCTAAAAAACATATACAAAATTCGACCATATCTCACACAAGACACTGCAAAAACTCTAATCCATGCACTCATTATTTCCCGCATTGACTATTGCAATAGTCTCCTTACTGGTCTTCCCAAAAACAGGCTATCGCCATTACAATCCATTATGAATGCAGCTGCGAGGCTTATCTTCCTTGCCAAACGTTCATCGTCTGCTGCCCCGCTCTGTCAGTCCCTCCATTGGTTGCCAGTTTTCTACCGTATTCAATACAAAATACTGTTACTTACACATAAGGCCATTAACCGAATTACACCAACATACATCTCTTCACTCATCTCAAAATATCTCCCAACCCGACCTCTCCGCTCAGCACAAGAACTGCGTCTCTCATCCCCACGCTCCCATTTACGGTTACAGGACTTTCTTCGGGCTGCACCCACTCTATGGAATGCCTTACCACACACAATAAGACTTACCTCTACTCTTCAATCCTTCAAGCGTTCCCTGAAAACTCACCTCTTCAGACAAGCTTATCAGATTCCAGAACCGACCACATAACCTTCATAGCTTCCATGTCTTATCACATCCCCTCTCACAGTCCACACATAACCTCACATATTGTCTTTCTTTCACATACTCCTGACATTTTGCCGACATTCCTGTGTGACTGGATCATGCAGCCCACCAAGAAACTCTGCATTCTGGCCAGACCAAATTGCAATATATATAGCACCTATCCTTGTGTATCAATGCGTGTTTCCCTATAGATTGTAAGCTTGCAAGCAGGGCCCTCTTACCTCTATGTCTGTCTGTTATTACCCTGTTTTGTTCTATCAATGTTTCCAATTGTAAAGCGCAACGGAATATGCTGCGCTATATAAGAAACTGTTAATAAATAAATAAATAAATATTTTCGCAGCTAGGGGGGTATGAGAATGCAGCCGTGCGATCCAAGCTGAATAAGGCCCTCAGTCACTGCAGTCATGCCAAATAGCACCTGTCAGGGTCTGTACTGAGCATTTGCCAATCTCTGTCTATGGTCGCAGTGCCTCCTAAGCTGCAGCATAATAGACATGCTGTGACCGTTTGGGGGCGGGGCAGTGGCTGGGAGCTGTTTACAAAATGGGGTGGTGTTTTGTAGGGGTGTCCGCTTAGGCTGATGGCTGGCCAATGGTGATCCGATGCTGCATCTTTGGACGCAGCACTTGGATCTGCAATACTGACAGTGGGCGTGTTTTACCTTCAGATGCCTCCTGCGGCATTACCATAATTGGGAATAGCAACTGCATCCAAAGACACGGCTACTGTGTTCTTAGCATACAACTCTGAATTGGGCACATATGGTCTGATTCACTCATTTAAGCGATTATCGGTGGTCTGTGCATGCGTCAGAGCCGCACTGCGCTTGTGGCAAATTAAGTGCAATCGTGCTCGCTGTAAGGATTCATTCACAATTGATTGACAGGAAGAGATCATTTTGTGGGTGGTTACGGGGAGCTTGGGCCAAAACGTGGGTGTGTCAGGGCTGTTTTCTGGGGGTGTACTAGCCAGCGTCTGCAATTGCGCACACAAAGAACAAAGCTCCAGCGTCTCAGTTACTGCGCCCATTCTGAGTGACCACAGCCTCACTCGTGGAGTTGATGTTTTTAGAATCTGCAACCGATGCTGTGTTTGTTTACGCAGTTGCGGGCAGCTGCGAGGGATTCTGCCAGTTGATGCATAAGCGGCAAAATTCACAAATGAGTTTGCATTATAGTACAACTCTGAATCAAGCCCATCGTTAATAATGACTCAGAGCTGGTGATTGCAGAGGGCCTGATTCAGAGATGGAAGCAATATCAATGTTTTCGCAGTTGGACAATAATTTTCTAGTGCGCATGCATTTGAGTCACACTGCGCATGTGCTGTGATAGATTTAAGACAGCGTTCGTAGTGGGGATTTGGACGCAAACTGATTGGCAGGTAGTGAGCATTTGTGGGAGGTAACGGGGACTGGTGAGTCAAATGCAGAAGTGTCGCAACAATTTTGAGGGCGTTTCACAGCCTAGGACTGCGTCCTTGTACACAGTGGTACTGGCTCCTGCGTCTTAGTTTCAGCAGACATTCTGAGCAACCATAAGGTTGCAGAGAGGATCGATAGTGCAACTGATGTGCAACCGATGGTGCTTCTTTTTACCAAGTGGTGAATCAGAGACGCAGCCAATCCCGACGGCTGCGACATTAACATTTCTTCCCGATTCTGCTGCCTACTAAGACGCAGTGGCAACAGGATTGACGTCCACCTTTGAATTAGGCTGAGCTGGCACCTGCCTGTAATCTCTCTCAAGTGAAGAAATTATACCCCTTTTATACCAAAGTCCCTGGTCTGACCCAGGGTTTGGAACACGTTTCTAACCTGGATTAGACCCGGGACAGACCCTTTTCCCACTGCAGTGCCAACCCGGGCCGGCAGCATTCACACCAGAGGCAGGTCTGTAGTGACCTGGCTCTTCCGACGTTGCAGTGGAAGCTTAGAGATGATGTAATCTCAAAGCGTCGCTGAAGCCGGCCAATCGGGCAGCATGCGGCACCACCCGGGTCATCATGACATGGCTCAGGCCGTTTACACTGCAGGGTGACACGGGAATGACCCGTGCCCAACCCTGCAAGCTGGACCCGGGTAGATCCATTTACATTGATTAAAATCCAGGGTTGATGCGCGTTCACGTGCAAAACCCTGGAATTTTAATGTCGGTGTACAAGGGGTTAGAGTGATTTTTTTTAATCAGTAAAAAATATGCCAGCACCTGACAAGACAGTACTAAAGATCAAAGAGCATTCACCATATACGTGGTTTCCAGTCTGAATAATAGATATTGGAATATATATGTATATGATTATGTGCAAACGCACTCTTAACAATGTTAATTGGGGCAGTTGATTTTTAAAAAAATGTTTTAATAAAAAACAAAACATGCAGAAAGGGAACAACATAATTTTAATAACAAATGTTTTGTGCATCATAGGGGGAACTAATTTCTAGGCATGTCAGCGAAATATCATCGGAACGCGGTAAAACGGCCAGAACGCCAGCATCTGCAATTTTCCCTCTCACCCCATAGAGGCACTTCTGAGAATTAGTGATGTTGGACTACTGTAATTCTTAGTGATGTGTGCAGCTGAACCTTGCTAACCCCACATCGTGGAGAATTGTATCATGGAGTACATACAGTAAAAGTATGAATAGATGGGAAACTAAATGAAGG
Organism: Taudactylus pleione; assembly: GCA_031769625.1. NCBI lineage: Eukaryota > Metazoa > Chordata > Amphibia > Anura > Myobatrachidae > Taudactylus > Taudactylus pleione. Next base: position 2,823,754 of record JAUIMM010000009.1, on the reverse strand, counting down.
AAAGACTATCTTTAGTCTCAGCAAGGAAGAATACATTATACAGTGACTTTTTTGTTATGTTTCAAATTCCAATGTGTGTTGAATTTTGGGTCATTCTGTGTTGTTTGTTTTTGGAAGGGGATTGATAAAATGTAAAATGTTATTGTTAGGTTCTCGATGTTCCAGGAAAGGGTTGCATAAAGTAAACACAACAAAGGGAGGAGCGCTACATCTGTCTAATCTCTAATTCCACTTGAAGTAGAGAAATGGGTGGATGGAAACATTTGCATTGAAACATTATCTTGTGCAGAAGTCAGCTATGTGATAACAAGCCAAGGGAAGCTAAAATATGCAGCCCAACCCTCCCTAACACTGCAAGCAACAGAAACAATTGTTTATTAGCCCTCATTATAGACATCGCTAACAGATGTTGGCGTAACCGTGAAGATAGGCTACACTACAGTCATGTCCCTTGGCTTCCTTTACTGGTCTGCATTTTCTATTTGTATACAGTACTAAAAATACATGATGGTTTAGTGTATGGTGGAAGCGACCTTCAAGATAGATGAATAAGATGGAAATCAGAAAAAGGGTTGAGAGACTGGGTAATGCATGGATTCCAATCTCATATTCAATCTATGTTGTACTTCTTCATAGCTGGATTACAACAGTCATAATAAGGGTAATTGTATGTGGCTGGCTCTTCCAATCATGCATATTCTACACATGGTGACAGTGCCCCATATATTGATAATATCAGCAATTTATGGGCCACTTACTCATTGCTTTCTGCATATTGACCATAATAGTGGCCAGTGCACAAGGCACATGGATTATACCAGCTGTGCACTGCAAATTGTATCATGAGTGCTGAGCATATTAAATTAACACTGTGGTTGATACTCATTACTTGAATACCTGGTGCCTCACACTTTTATTTTACCAGCAGTATTTCCTACACATAACCAGTGACCAAGTAATCAGTTATTATACTGTACCAGTAGCCAGGGCTTCACACTTTAAACCTAATGTTAGAAGCACCCATGATCCAGAGCGTAAGACACTCTGATTTTTCAGCTTTGTGCTCAGGCTTTCTGCCCAGAGCATATTATGGTGCGCGCCTACTCTTCACACTGGGGAGACACCATAAGAATCTAGACTAGTGCCTGGATGTGCAGGAAAATGTGACAAGACACACTGTGCATCTTCATTTTGCACTGGTTTGCAAGGCACACTGGTGCACTTACTATAAATATTATGCTCACTGTCCTCTATGCACATCCAGCATTAAGATGTGATCAAATAGGTATATTCCTAGGCAGTCCCTAGGCTCTAAGGGCCTGATTCATTACCGATCGCAACTACGATTCTGCACGCAATCGGCCGTTTGTTGCATTCTACGCATGCGTATGCATTGCAGTGCGCGTATCCAAGCCGGCCACTGCGTTCGGGACTGTGCAGACCCATCGCAGAGTGATTGACAGGAAGCACCATTTGTGGGTAATGACGGGGGGTGGTCAGCGAAACACAGGTGTGCCATGTTGCAGTGGCGTGTATAAATTATCCACTGCAATGCTGTATGCAGCTTGAGGACTCATAGTGTGCGATAAAGTTATCAACTTCTGAGTAAGGTCCGACCTTGTGCATTTGTGCGTAAGGCTGCGATGGTACTCGATTGTACCGATGGTTTCACAGTCTTGCTAAGGATTATGGATGTGTGTAAGGTAAAGTAGACGTCCTTATGCTGTGCTGTGGTGGCATAGCGATCGCATTGCTAGCGAGAAGAAACACCATTTTCAGATTGCACTGGTTCTCGGTGCCCCGCTCCTTCCTATGGTAAGGAAGTCTGTGGTTGCAAGAGGGATCCGAGCAGATCTCTCCAGCTGCCTCCTCACTGGCTCCCCAGCAGCTTTGTGCATGCATGACCTCCGGTCACAGATGTGCAGAAGCCAGCCACAGCGGAGATAAGTAACGATGCTCCTTCTGTTGCAGTGTTACTAATCAATGGGACAGCTGCTTTTCGGAGGAGCTGTGCCCACACACCGGGACAATGCTGAATTGCTCTGGTGATAAGTATCCCCAGTGGTGAGATGGATACTTAATTATGAGGGGCTGTCCAGTCCCAATGATGAATAGGCCCCTAGGAATGGGAGAGACATGTTGATACATCCCTGTGCAGTGGACGCCTTACTCTCAGCATTGGGATGTAGTTATGTGACCGGCGGCCTTGCAATCCCGACAGCAGAATGCCGGCTAGGGATTTATGATAGGCGTCGAAATACTGACACCTATCATAATCCCGATGCCGGAATCCAGGACGACGCACGCCCGAATAAGGTAAGTCCGGGGCGCCCGTCCTGTTAACCGAGGGGAGGGGGGGGAGGGTTAGGTTTAGAGCAGTTAGCGTGGATAGCGTTAGGTTATTTGGGGAGTGTTAGAGTTAGGCACCCCCAGAAAGAGGTTAGGGTTAGGTACCACCCAGGGAGGGTTAGGTTTAGGGAGCAGTAAGGGTGGGTTAGGGTTAGGTACCCCAGGGGGAAGGTTAGGGTTAGGCACTAGGGGCGGTGGTTAGGGCTAAGCACTGCTAAGGGAGGGCTAGGGGGGGGAACGACAGGGGAGGTTAGCATACTTACCTGTCTCTGTTGGGATTTTCATCCTGTCGGACAGCAGCTGTCGGGATTTGAATCCCATTCCCTCAGCATTAGAGGAAGACTAAATATGTAAGAGTAGAGTACCAGGTCAGTTGCAGCCAGCAATTTCACAAGATAGGATGCAAAGAAAGAATCTCACTGCATAGTGGAACCACAGAGCCTCACTGACATGGAACAAAAAGCCTTCGGCAATACATCACTGTACAAGTGAATTATGACTACAACTGATCCCTTATTACAGTGTATGTCCGCTGTTGAGCATTCAGATATTTTGCATTAAAGATTGTGCTGGTAACATGTAGCCAGGGAAAGGATTGAGACAATTGTGTTAATGGTGAATTAATTAATAGTGCATAAAGAACACTGGCTGGATATGGGCCCATCTTGGCTATGAGCCTAAAAGAAGTATCTCATAACTTTCTTTAGCTGCACCAACATCAGCTATGGCTGCAACGTTGAGTTAAAGATTATTTGTTTAGATAGACAGAAATTTACCGCTGAGAGAGAGTTTAAGTAACATTGCAGAAATATTTCAACAATTACTTATGTTACAAATTATTATTGTATGCTGTCAGCATGTATTGTCTTAAATGTTATATTGGGAGCAAAAATGGCACCCGCATCATATTTCCAGTGATCCAGTGAATACATCTCCAGAATAATAATGTATTGTAGGTGGCCAGCAGGATGGTCAGATCAATACATGTAATGGTCTCAGGATGTACTGTGTGGGCCCCCTTTAGTCAGGTGGAGCACTGAAAGGGGTGCAGCTAGGGCCTGTCCCAGGTCTACTAGCACCCTGTGTGAGAAATTTTGAAGTGCCCCCGGATTCAACTATGTCCATAATTAATACCTTTATTAACCTAGTTTTTAAATAAATAAAATACCAAGGAGTGAAGCCAACACAGGAAAAAAAACCAAACACATTGGCCCCCCCATGAAAAACAAAACCACATACACATCATCCCCGACAGGAAAAAAACACACACTTGAAATAAACCACACACATTGTCCCTGACAGGAAAAATACACACATTGGCTCACACATGAAAAAATAAACCACACACATTGTCCCCGACAGGAATAAAAAAACACACACATTGGCCCCGACAGGAAAAAACATACACTTTGGCTCACACATGAAAAAAAAACACACACACATTGGCTCCCACAGGGGGAAAAAAAATCATATTTTCCCTGACAGGAAAATAAGCACAGTCATGGTCCCCAACAGAAAAAAAACACACACATTGTACCCTACAGGGAAAAAAAACACACACATTGTACTCTACAGGAAAAAAACACTCACATTGGCCCCATAAGGAAAAAAACACACTCATTGTCCCCGACAGAAAAAATAACACACACATTAGCCCCCAAAAAGAAAAAAACACACATATTGACTCCCACAGACAAAAAAACACACACATTGACCTGCCACAGGAAAAAAATAAACACGTTAATTCTCCGATTGCCTTCACAGAAAAAAAGAATTCAAATACACATTGATTCATTGTCCCCACAGGAAAAAAAATAAAACCCATTGAGTCAATGATTTCCCCCACACATTGATTAAATTTGCGCACAGCCAGAAACAAATTATACAAACATTGATAAATTATCATTGCCCCTCCCCTTCCTCCCTAGTCCCCTACACAAGACTGAGTGATCTCACCTTCTAGGCTTTCATGGACAGATGCAGAGCTAATTGCACTCCAGTCACTCCAGTCACTCCAGAAAGTCCAGACCAGTAAGTGCCTTTTGCCAGAGAGTCTGGGCAAACCAGTGAGTGCCTCTCTCCAGAAAGTCCAGACCAGAACAGTGCATTGGAACTTTGTCTGACTCCCTCCCTCATCTGGGCCCTCAGCACCATATCACCGTCTTTAGCCCCCAGCACCTCATCACTGTCCTCAGCCCCTCATCAGCCCTATAAAATGTCCTCAGCCCCTCATCACTTTCCTCAGCCTCTAAGCACCTCATTATCGTCCTCAGCCACTCATCATCGTCTTCATTCCCTCATCACCTCAGCCCCTCATTACCATCCTCAGCCCTTCAGAACTGTCCTCAACCCCAAATCACTGCCCTCAGTGCCTCATCACTGTCCTCATCCTCATTCCCTCATCACCTCTGACACTCATCATCGTCCTCGGCCCCTCATCACTGTGCTCAGCCCCGCATCACTGCCCTCAGCCCCTCATCACCTTAGCCTAGGGACACATATGAATTACATAGATTAAATGGCTGGCTAACTTCAATTCTTCATTTCACCTGGTTGTAATCAGCCACAGAACCTTTGTAATTCATATGTGTCCCTTATTAAAGGGATGATCTGGCAACCCATGCATGATCTTGCTTCCTATTTCAAGGACAAGATTGATAAGCTCCAAAATGAAATGGTGGATTCTTCCTCAGCTAGTGACCTGCTCAATTCCCTACCTTAACCCTCTGGCACATTCTCTTCATTTGACCTCACAAATGAAGCTGAAGTATCTACAGTCTTCTCATCCTCCTACTCTATTACCTCTCCTCTTGATTCTATACCTTCACAAATCAGTGAAGCTCTGTCTCCTGTGCACATCCCAACCCTAACTAAAATCTGTAATCTCTCTCTCTCTACTGGCATCTTTCCATCACAGTTCAAGCATGCAGTGATTACTCCCATTCTGAAAAAACAAAATTCTGACCCTAGCACTCTCTCAAATTACCGTCCTATCTCCCAGCTCCCATGCCCCTCCAAGCTACTGGAGAGACTTGTCTACACCCGCCTGACACACTTTCTTAAATCACACAACTTATTGGACCCACTTCAGTCCAGTTTTCATACCCATGGTAGTAAATGATCTGGTCACTGCCAAGGCTAAAGGCCATTTTTCACTCCTAATTCTTCTAGATCTCTCTACTGCTTTTGACACTGTTGACCACTCTCTTCTCATACAATCACTACAATCCCAAGGACTTAAGAACACAGCTCTTTCTTGGTTCTCTTCCTACCTATCTGATCGCTCTTTTACTGTTTGTTTTTCTAGACTCTGCCTCCTCTTTGCTACCTCTATCAGTTGGAGTACCGCAAGGCTCTGTCTTATGTCCTTTGCTATTCTCAATCTATACCACCTCTCTTGGCAAACTAATCCGCTCTTTTGGATTTCAGTACCATCTGTACATGGATGATACTCAAATTTACCTATCCTCCCCAGATTTATCACCATCTGTATTGGTCCGTGTTACTGAATGTCTTTCTGCCATTTCATCTTGGATGTTATCTCGCCACCTGAAACTTAATATTTCTAAAACAGAATTAATTATATTTCCACCGGCTAATAACAGTTACCAATCTGATCTCTCTATCACTGTTGATAACTCGACAATCCACCCTACCCCACAAGCTCACTGCCTTGGTGTCATCCTTGACTCTGAACTATCCTTTGTTCCCCAAGTTCAATCTGTCTCAAAATCATGTTACATACATCTAAAAAACATACCCAAAATTCGACCATATCTCACACAAGACACTACAAAAACTCTAATACATGCACTCATTATTTCCCGCATTGACTATTGCAATAGTCTCCTTACTGGTCTTCTCAAAAACAGACTGTCGCCATTAAAATCCATTATGAATTCAGCTGCGAGGCTTATCTTCCTTGCCAAACACGTTCATCGTCTGATGCCCGGCTCTATCAGTCCCTCCATTGGTTGCCATTTTTTTTACCATATTCAATACAAAATACTTTTACTTACACATAAAGCCATTAACCAAACCACACCAACATACATCTTTTCACTCATCTCAAAATATCTTCCAACCTGACCTCTCCGTTCAGCACAAGATCTGCGTCTCTCATCCCCACGCATTACTTGCTCCCATTTACGGTTACAGGACTTTTTTCGGGCTGCACCCACTCTATGGAATGCCTTACCACACACAATAAGACTTCCCTCTAGTCTCCAATCCTTCAATTGTTCCCTGAAAACTAACCTCTTCAGGCAACCTTATCAGATTACAGAACCACCCACATAACCTTCATAGCTTCCATGTCTAATTACTGTACATCCTCTTTCACAGTCCACACATAACCTCACACATTGTCTTTCTTTCACATCCTCCTGACATTTGGCCGGCATTCCTGTGTGACTGGATCATGCAGCCTACCAAGAAGATCTGCATTCTGGCTGGACCAAATTGCAATATATAGCACCTATCCTTGTGTATAAATTAATATTTCCATATAGATTGTAAGCTTGCGGGCAGGGCCTGCCTTCCTATATATCTGTCTGTTATTACCCAGTTTTGTTCTATTAATGTTTCCAATTGGACAAACAGAGTGTTTGAATGAGAACGACGTGGGTTAAACTTTGAGTCTGGGGGCTGGCTTAGGTAACACCATGTGACTTAATTTGCCCTATTAGGATAGGTGTGTGTGTCTTAACTTGGAATGTGAGGCTGTGTGGGCTGAGACAAAGCCTCTGTTGTTCCTGTCTCCAGTTGGTGCTATACATTTGAGTTGTATTGACTTCTTCCTCCCTGCATTCCTTTTCATTAGATTTCTTTCATCTCTATCCTCACTGTTTCTTTTCCTCTATTTTCATACATTCCTTTTTCCTTTCCTTTCCTGTGACCTATCTTTTCCTGCGTAGTGCTGCCTTTCCTTGGCCTCATGTCCCGCCCGCGCCGCTCTCAGAACCCCCCCCCAGCCATTATTTTGATGGGGCCGGGTCCCCTGTCAGGCCTCCCGCTGCCTCATCAGATGCTCACTGGGTGGCCATGGAGCACAGGCAAGCGTGCCCGCTGCGGCGGCCAACGCTGGGGGTTCATGCAGTGTGACTGCTCTGGGGGGGGCGGGTGCTGGCTCTCGTCGGCAGGTGGGTCAGCGCACTCCGGCTGCTGTGCCTGCCCATCCACATGTCCCGGTTCGCGGCAGTGCTGCGAGCCATGGATGCGCTCAGGCGAGTGTCCCCGCGGGGTTTCCCATCTGGGACACTCACGGGCAGTGTAGGGGTGGCGTGGGTTCGAGACCAGCACGGTCTCGGGCCCCGGCTCGTGCCTCCAGGACCTCCAAGGCCAATATAAGGTGCACAGGTGCTAAGGCCTGAATTGAAGATGGCGGCTCTGCTCAGCTCCCTGCGCCTTCTCGGAGGCGGGGCTTAGCCGCCATTTTATTAGTCAGGATCAGAGCTTACTGCAGGTGGGCACTGCCAGCAGCTCTGTTCTAATGAATAACCCTGCTCAAGGGGCTTCTTCAGAGTGCAGGGCCACAGTCACAAGGGGCTAGTGTCAGTGTAGGGCCTCCCAGCTTAACTGCGCGCAAGTGAGTTGCTAAATATGCTAAACACGAGGCCGATCGGCGTGTTAAGTCATCTAAGCGCAAGTGTGCACTCCTGCGATGACTCTTGCAAAAGTTCTAAATGGTCACTAGGGGTTCGCTGCGATAATACGGCAGTCTTGCACGGCTTACATCAATGCTGTAAACGCAAGATTAGTAAGGGTTTATATGTGGATATTTTTGTGCTCATGGACAAAACAAAAAAGGACTTTAAGGCGGCCAAGAGTAAGGGTGGAGTTGGCCTGGACGCTTTCAAGTCCTTTATTAATTGGATTGCGGGTTTTTGCATGTTTGCATCATGCTATTTGGTAATTCGTCCTCAGGAGCATTTAAATTTTATCAAGTACCTGCACCTTATTAATGGCATGCAGCGCAGTTCCCGGGGGTCTGCATGGCGGACTTACGACGAAAAATTTAGTCAGAAGCAGGATGGGAGGCCCATTATTGAGTTTGGGGGTAAGGATGTGGAGGTGTGGCTAGAAGTTACACAGCCTCAGCGCTGTTCATCAGCTGCCAAGCCCGGGCCATCTTTCAGTTCAGTCTCAGAATAAAGGCAAATGTTTAGCTATTAACAATGTCACTTGTATACAGGGGCAGCGGTGTCGTTTTCGACACCTCTGTTTGCGCTGCTGCGGGGCCCATCCCATTTCCAATTGTTCCCGGCCGGCTGGACAGCAATCTTCTAAGCCAGCAGTGAATACCGGTGTTAAGTAAGGCATCGTCCCCAGTGTGTTTGGATACTATGCCCAAAAGGTTGGGCTGGTATCCAAACCTTGAGGATACACGTTTTTTGTATTCAGGTTCTGCTGTTGGTTTTCAGTTGCCCTTTAGGGGCGAGGTTAGTGTCAGTTCCCCAAGGAATCTGCGGTCAGCGCGAGAATTGCCTGCTGTACTTCATGCCAAAATCCAAAAGGAAGTGAGCCTCGGGCGAATGGCAGGCACAATTGAACGACCTCCACTGGAGAATTTGATCCTTTCTCCCATGGGAGTAGTTCCCAGGAAGTCTCCTGGTAAATTTAGGCTCATTCAGCATCTATCTTACCCATCAGGGTCCTCGGTAAATGACGATATTCCTCCGGAATTTTGATCGGTGGTGTATCAGTCTTTTGATGAGGCTTTGGAGCTGGTTAGATCATATGGCCCTGGTACTCTCATAGCTAAGATAGATGTGGAATCAGCATTTCGTTTACTGCCCCTGCATCCTGAGTCCTTCAGGTACATGGGTTTTTGCACTGGGAATGGGTATTTAATAGACAAGTGCTTACCTATAGGATGCTCTGTTTCTTGTGCCTTTTTTGAAAAATTTAGCACCTATCTTCATTGGTGCGTGGAGAATTCTTGCAGGGGTCACATGGGATAGCTCACTATCTCGACGATTTCCTGTGTGTGGGTCCTGCCGATTTGGAGCGTTGTGCTTTCCTTTTGACGAGGGTCCTCTTGCTTGTTTATCATTTTTGGGTATCGAACGATACCCTGGCAGGGGTTTGCAGGCTTCCTCAGGACAAGGTGACGAAGTTGCGTGACGCTATTGCTGCATGTTTGGCTGCTCGTAGCATTGCTTTGCAACAAGCGCAATCGCTGTTAAGTCTGTTGAACTTTGCCTGTAGGATTAACCCGATGGGTAGGGTCTTTTGCTGGAAGCTGGAACAGTCCACGGCTGGGGCGTCCAGATCGCACCATTTGGTTCATTTGTCATCTGAGATCAAGAGGGATTTGTCCGTTTGGGCATCTTTTCTCAAGAAATTTAATGGTGTTCTGATTTGGATGGCCCCAGCTGTCGACAGTTTTCAGTTGCAGCTTTTCACCGATGGGCAGGTTCCGCTGGTTTTGGTTGCTACCTTGCTGGCTCCTGGTGTGTGGCACCTTGTTTATGTAGCATATATATTGTGTGATTCACTATGTGCAAGAGATATCACACATTTGAACAATAAATGGAGATGGGACTGGAACATATATGACTCTGCATCTCTCAGACTTACGTACGCTTGATTACGGAACATGCACACCCTCGCTAAACTTAGCATACATGAAACACCCCGTTACCCATCAGTTATGCCCCGTCAGTAGTAAGTGGAGATGTGACTAAGTAACGCTCAACTCCGTAGCTTGCGCAGTGCGAAAACACGCAAGATTAATCTGCAAAACCAACTCTTCATCAGCCCCTGTATATAAGCGGAGGAGATCCTGATTTTATCTTAAATAATGAAAATCATTAAATCTTATTTATAAGACAATTATACCACCTAAGAATAGTTTGACAGTTAAAATAAAATGCTTAATATTCTAACAGTTTAAAAAAATTCTAAATGTTGTCAAACAAAATATTAGTATACACCAGCTACAATATAAACAAGCACTTTCATTTAGATTTATTAGTAAAACCTTCAGCTAGGATAAATGCATCCTCCCAGTTATAATTATAATCAAAGTAGGATGACACATGTGACCTAGTTGTAGTGATAAATAATTTAGATTTGAGTTTCCACAAAATTAAATCACATTAAAACATTACAGTAGGTGACTTGTTTTTGTAATTAAATAAATTTAATAACAACAATAATTTTATGATGAGAGGTGTGATGTCAAGTGGAATCTATACAAAAGATTTACTGGAAAAAATATGGTATTGATTGAAATCCTTATACCTCAGATATTGATTATATACAGTATCATCCACACTCATAGGCCCTAGTGGAATGAGATGCTATCACCCTATACAGTGATATTTATTTATAGCTGCAAAAGTGACATCGCTCATAAATGGAGACCTTCTCATTTCTCCATCCCTTTGGTCCTGCAGAAAATGAACTGTATTATATGTGAAATATCTTGTGACACTTTCTTTTATGGTAGGCCATTTCCTCTCTGGCTTCATTCTCCATTCTGGTACCAATAATAATAATAATAATAATTATTATTATTATTATTTAGGGATGTGTGCCGACCCCCGTGTTTTCGTTTTGGTGCTGTATCTCCTTAAAGGTTTTGCATCTGGATTTGGTTTTGCAAACCACCCTCAAGTGTTTTGGTTTTGGATCTGGATTTTTTAAATAAAAAATAAATAAAAAGTTTTAAAAATCATGTAATTTATGTAATCCAAAACCCGAATTTCGGATTTAAAATCCGAATTCCGAACCGCAAAAAAATCAGAACCGCGACCCGGATTTACCTGGATCTCCTCAGTAGATTAGAACCGTAACTCAGATTTACCCGGATTCACGAAATTCAGGTGGATTCGGATTTCTGGAGAACCAAATCGTACATCTCTAATATTATTATATTGTTTATTTATATAGCACTTTTCTCCAATAGGACTCAAAGTGCTTTACACTTGCAGGAAATCATATTACAATGAGGGAAAACATTTTGGGCATGTTTCAATGTTTACATTGGGTGACTATAAAATATAAGACACAAGGTACAAAATACAATATACACGCAAAATCATCAGTTCCGAGCGATCTAACAAAATACAGGTTACCAATAACTTCATTTAACAGACTGATTGTTACTCCTACCCACAAATGTACCAATCATGGCAACTAAACTGGGCACACAGAATCAGTTACAATGGGTAGAATATGCAATATGTGCAGAAATGATAAACCAAGAGAAAATACAGAGAGAGTGGGCAGACATAAGACATAGGGTAGATGACAAATTGGACTATATGCCTAGTGGGGCTCTCTATGTTGGGGAGGTCAGGATGGTGCAGAGGTCTAATTTGGTTCATGATGATACAGGGGTTATAGATGAAACAAATTTCCCAAGAGTTCCTCTAGTATAAAGCCTGTTACTAACTGTGTCTCAGTGTCTGTGCAACATTACTATCAGGTCTTTCTTGGACTCCTGCCAGATCCCTGCTGTGCCTGTGGGTTGCTGTGGACTTTGCTATATCTACGCTCATGTTCCAGCTAAACTTCTGATGCCCATTACCAACCGCACTACAGAGCTCAGCAAAGCCATTGCCTAAGTATTGCTTTCTGCTCCACTGCTGTGGTTTCACCTTTTGCTGCACTATTTACTTTGCCTGTTGTCTCTTACTCCTGTGGACATCGAACCCATCTTCGTTACAGTTGTCAACTGCACCATTACAGTTATCATCACCACATTGCAGGGCTCAACCCCATTCCGGTTTCTAGTCACACCGCAGGGCTCAACCCTCTCCTGGAACCACACCGCTTCATAGGGCTCAACCCTGCTTCAACCTTCATTGCATCACAGAGCTCAACCCCACTCCAGATTCTAGTTACACCGCAGGGCTCAACCCTGTCCCGGAACCTCACCGCATCACAGGGCTCAACCCTGCTCCGACCTCACCGCATCACAGGTCTCAACCCTGCTCCGACCTCACCGCATCACAGGGCTCAACCCTGCTCCGACCTCACCGCATTACAGGGTTCAACCCTGCTCCGAATTCATCGCATCACAGGGCTCAAGCCTGCTTTAACCTCACCGCATCACAGGGCTCAACCCTGCTCCATCTTTCACCGCATCACAGGGCTCACTCTGCTTCGGATTTCCATCACTACAGGGTTCCACCCTGGTGAAGCTCCTCTATACCATCCTGAGGTGTTAGCCTCATACTGGACTTGGGGTTCCCTACAATATTAGCTCTTCTGTGTTAAAGACTATATATGGGAGGTTTTGTCCTATACTCATTATTGCTTATATGAACTTCTGTGTGGTTGAGACTTTATGTGAGACGTTGCTATTATATTTATCCTGTGAATAAATTCTATTTACTTTTATTCCGTGCTACCGAGATTTCATGAAAAGGTAATTCCTAAAGCCACCCCAGTTTATTGTGCCTAGTAGGCCTACCTCCTCCCAGGAGTCTCAAGTGTTGGCAGCCGTGACAGTTTGCACAGACCTAAAAATGAATCCGGATCTGGAACAGGCTACTGGGGTACAGGTGCTTCAGGGTTTGACCGCTCATTTGGAAGTACAGGAAAACACTAAAGTTCAAGTTTTGCAATGTCTACAGAATCTTTCCACATGTCTTCATAAACTTAAGATTCCTGTTGCAAGTACATCAGGGGTTTCTGCTTCTCATTTACGTTTACCGACTCCTACCTCTTATGATGGTAATCCAAAAACATGTAGAGGATTTCTCAACCAATGTGAGATTCATTTTTAATTATTACCTCAAAGTTTTACAACCTCTCGTATTAAAGTGGCTTATATTATGTCATTATTGTCTGGTGCTGCTCTTGAGTGGGCCTCTCCTTTATGGGAGAGAGATGATGCCTTAATGTCTAATTACCAAGCTTTTGTTTCTACTTTCAAAAAGATATTTGACGAACCAGGAAGATCAGTGGCCGCGTCTGTGGATATTTTGCGAGTAAAGCAAGGAACAGCTCCAGTTGGTCAGTATGTGGTTCGTTTTCAAACTATAGCCGCAAAACTTAAATGAAATAATGAGGCATTAAGAGCAGCATATTGGAATGGTCTCTCTGAGAGACTTAAAGATGAGTTGATGACTCGAGATCTTCCTGAGAATTTGGATGAGTTAATTTCATTGACTATTAAAATTGATCTGCGTATGCGAGAATGAGGGGTTCAGAGGAGTCGCTCTGAGTGTTCTAAAAGTTTTCTTCCCCAGTGTCACTCTTTTCATAGTACATCTGATGAGCTTATGCAAATTAATAAATCTAAATTGTCTGAAGTTGAGAAGCAACGTAGGAGGCATTCTAATTTGTGCTTGTATTGTGCATCCTCAGAACATTTCTTGGCTAAATGTCCAATAAGGCCGGGAAACGATCATCCCTAGGTGATGGAGGGGAAGTAAAACTAAGGGTACTTTCTAAAGTTTCCCCCAAAATGGATTGTTTAATTTCTGTGAGCATTCCTGATTTGGTTCTTTGTGTCAAGAGTTTTCTGCATTGCTAGATTCTGTAGCAGCTTTCAATTTTATTTCATTGTCTATGGTTCAGAAATAAAAAATTCCTGTTGTCAAATTAACCCGTTCTTTTTCCCTTTCTGCAGTTAATGGGACTAGAATTTCTAATGGATATGTTACGCATCAAACAAAGTCTATGAAGTTGAGGGTAGGAGCTTTGCATGAAGAATGTTTAGAGTTTTTGGTATTACCCATTTCTATGTATGATATAGTTCTTGGTTTACCATGATTAACTCTTCATAACCCTTATATTGATTGGACTTGTTCTAAAATTCTTTCTTGGAGTCCTAAATGCAAATTAAATTGTTTGATTCCTGTGTTACGATTGGCTGAAGTGAAAGTACATGTTCCACCTTCTCTCCAACAGCCTTATCATGAATTTGCTGATGTCTTTTCTGAGCAGGCGGCAGACGAACTTCCACGCATTGTCCCTGGGATTGTCCTATTGAACTTATTCCTGGTAAAATGCCACCCAAAGGTCGAGTATACCCTCTCTGTTCCTGAGACTCAAGTCATGTTGGAATATGTAAACAAAAGAAAGCAAAGTATTCCTATAATGGGGCACACACGGACTAATCACATTGAAATAACATTCTATTGTTGACCCATCTGAAAATAATTAAAATATAACTTTTATTGTGTCTTTATAAAATAATTAGGCGAAATAAAGTGACTAATTAAAATAAGTATATAATACTTATGGTTCTTATATTAAACTTTAAGTCTCCACTGTAACTAGCTCCTGTTTTATTATATTCAGGGTTATAAATCATTAGGTGTCACAATCATATGGTGTGCATCGATTAGTAATCATATAAGGAGTTACTTTTGAGAGAAACTATCTGTTGAGGCTCATAGATCCTACTCTGACGCCAGACAGCGCTCAGTGTGTATCATTAGCCATACAATTATGTATTCCCATATATATCAATTATGATTATCAAGAGGTATTTATTATCGTAAAGTACCTCTTTTCCATATTACAAGTACCACTACTGCGCACACTCTTATCTACAGTGTTATTTCTAACCCAAACAATGGCAATCCTTATAGAGATATTCACTCTTTCATTACTGTCCTCATATTAGGTAGAACCACACCGTTACTCAGCTGCCTCTAATGCTATTGATATTTTAATTAGTATATTAAACAGGGCAGCCGGGACACCTATATTATATAGATTTCATACCCTCTCTTATATTGTCAGTGTATCAATTATGTTGCCAATACTCTACTACATGCTGTTATTAAATAACATATTCTACTTCCACACACATATATTCTTACTCCTAGGCAGTGTAACTCTGCCTGATTATTAAGCAGTTAATATAGCTTTTTAATCCGCTGTCACTGCTCTCATAGTGCGGTTATTTTATTATGTTAATTCAACGCCGCTGTAGCTGACATAATAAGTCTACCTATATCGGCGCTGCTATATTTAGCAGTCACAAATAATTGTCTATGCAGCTCACAGCATATATAGTACATCCACAGTTGTCAGCACACACGGCAAACTCGTTCTTGATATAGTTAAAGGAGTAAATGTATCTATTGTGTTGCCAGTAAATAACCGGTCTCGTTGTCACACACACACATACTTTTTGCTCTCTCATAGGCAGTGTAACTCTGCCCAAATAATTAGCCCTTAATACAGCTATTTACTCCGCTGTCACTGCTCTCATAATGCATTTATATTAGTGATTCATTGCCACTGGTATTGACAAGGTAAGTATGCCTATATTGGCGCTGCTTTGTTTAACATGCACAAGTATCCTTCTCTGCAGTCCACAACATATGCAGTGTGTCAGCGGCTCCCAGCATATACGGCAACCCCGTTGTGATACAATTTAGGAGTTATCGTGGAGACATAAAGTTTACAGGACACAGACCACGCTATGCATCGCATGTCTGTGTATACACATCCTAACGCGCGTTTCGCCCGTCGGCTTAGTCATAGGAGCAACCTGACCTCCTGGTTGCCTCAAACTATATCCAGGTCTCAATCCAATCATCACAGTTCTCTTTGATTGATGTTCCTTATGGCCAATAGAAATCGCCTGTCAGTATTCCCATTGTTTATTGATGCCTTCTACAGAATTGCTATGTAAACAAAGGATATAAACTACCTTTTAAATTAAACATATTATTATGGGATGTAACCATTTATTTTTAAATAACTATGTCAAAATTAATAAATTATATATTATTAAAACTATTACAAATTGAATCAATAAACACCATCTATTATAGTGAAATACCATATACCATATTAATAATCAATTACTGAAACAAATAAAGTGCTGGTAATTTCTACATCCTGTGAATAGGATGTAATAGGATATGGACCTTATCCATAAATAAATTAGTGATACATTAAATTACAATATTAATATTATAACCATCCCAAAATAAATATATTTACCCAAAAGTGACAAAATTCATTAATTAGTTATTAGTTTCAAGAATTGGACCATTAAATTATAAATAATAATTATATGACTGTTAACAATTACATACTAAACTTCCCATAAAATAACTATTATATAATTAATTTCATAATAGTGCAACAAAAATTAATACAATTATTAAAAATAACTAAAAATTAATTCCAGACATGTTGTTATACTAGTTTAAATGGAACGTTTATTGTAGGAACACCCCAAAATTAATGTTGTCATTTAACCCTATTGGTTGTAGACCGCCCAATAGGAAAATCCAGTGGCTTTCTCTTTTCAGTAATTGTTGGGTAATATCCCCACCTCTAATACCAAGGTGTATTCTTTCTACACCAAATACTCTCAGGGATCTTGGGTCACTATCATGTTGATCATGAAAATGTTTTGCTACTGAAGTTAATTGTCTGAACTTCGCCAGATCTGATCTAGAATTCCTGATATTACCCGCATGTTCAAGTATTCGTTGTTTCAGGGGTCTTGATGTCATCCCTACATATCTTTTCTCACATGGACATGTGATACAATAAATTACCCCAGCAGTTTTACAATTGATGTAATCTCGTATCCTATGTTCTTTGTTGTATTTATCCTTGAACTCTGTTGTGCGAGCCATGTAACTACATGACTTGCAACCTCCACATTGAAAAGATCCTTCCGCCACTGCTTTTCTCTCTTTTCTACTCTTAAAATGACTCCTAACAAGTTTATCTTTAATATTGGCAGATCGTCTCCAACTTATTGAGGCTTTGGATCCCAGGGCTTTAGCAAGATCCTCATCCAACGTTAATACTGACCAATGTTTTTGTATTATTCGTTGGATGTGCTGCCACTCCATACAGAAGTCACCCACGAACCGAATAACTTCAGGCTCTTTTTCTTTAATCCGGTTGGAATATAGTAAGGAATTTGTATCCTTCTGATTGGCCTCATATTTCGCTTTTTTTAATAGTCCTGTTACTATATCCTCTCTTTAGTAACCGTTGTCGCAATTCCTCAGATCTAATGGCAAATAATTGGGGATCTGAACAATTTCTCCTAAGGCGCAGAAATTCCCCTTTGGGAATTCCCTTGAGAACCGGTGGAAAGTGTGCACTGGTATTGTGAAGCACACTATTTGTTGCTGTTTGTTTCCTGTACAAATCTGTCGTGATTCTTCCATCTCCCATCCTACATATTTTAAGATCCAAGAAATTCACTTCCACTTCACTCACTTCAAAAGTGAGTTTCAAATTCAAATTGTTCTCATTTAAGAGGCTAATGAATCTCTTGAATTTCTCTTGAGGGCCATCCCACACTATCAGGAGGTCATCAATATATCTCATCCAGATGAGTATATGACAGGTATATTCCTCATGGGTATCAATGAACACCATTGTCTCCTCCCACCAGCCCAAATATATGTTGGCATACGTGGGGGCACACGCCGCCCCCATAGCTGTTCCTCTGACCTGTATATAGTACCGATCGTCAAATACAAAAAAAATTTTTGTTAATACAAAACTTAGTAGCTCAATCAAGAAGGCACCAAATTCTGTTGGTCTCTCCTTGTCAAGGAAGTATTTTACCGATTCAACACCTTTCTCATGTAAGATACTGGTGTATAGTGACTCAACGTCACACGTAGCCAAAAGGACCCCTTCCTCTACATGGACTTCATCTAATTTCCGTAGTACGTCCATTGTGTCCTTCGTGTAAGATGGCAAACTTATCACATGTTTTCTTAGGTGAGTATCCAGGAATTTACTAGCCTGTTCAGTCAGGCTTTTGATCCCCGACACAATTGGACAGCCCAGTGGTGATGTTGCATTCTTGTGTATTTTAGGCAACATATAAAATGTCGCCACCACTGGGTCCTCTACTTTCAAAAATTGATATTCAGTTCTAATTATTACCCCTTCTTGATATGCTTGTTCAATAATGTTGTTGTATTGTTTTTTGAAATTCTCAAGTGGGTTAAACATTAAATTCCTATAACAAGTGATGTCATTTAGTTGTTTCATTGCTTCTGTTATATATTGCTCCTTACCCCATAATACAACATTGCCACCCTTATCTGAGGGTTTTACAACTAGATCTTCCCATTTCTGAATTTCACTAAGAGCTTTAAGTTCTTCTTTATTCAAATTAGTAATGGATTGACGATAACGGTTCTTATTCCTAAATAATTCATCCAGGTCTCTAGACACTAAATTCATGAACGTACCTACTACTGGACATACATTAGGCTGTGGGAAAAATGTTCCCTTTCTTTTACATATGGATCTTGTTGTAGGTTCAGAAATTTCTGTTTCACTGGCCAAATTTTGTAATATAGAGAGTGCTTCATTTTCTTCACAAGACAAATCTGTAGTTGAAATTTCAGTCAAATTATTAGTATTTAATTGAGATTGATTATCTTTATCTGCCGAGGTAGAAGAATAAAATTTAGTAAGGAGAAGTCTCCTACCAAATAAATGGAGGTCCCTTTCCCACTTCCATCTATCAAAATGTACCTCTGGGGAAAAGGTCAGGCCCCTACTCAGAACATCAAGGTGTACATCACTCAATTCTCTGTTAGATAGGTTAATAATTTTCAACCTATCATCATTATTATCTATCAATTCTATTTTCTCCTCTGTGTACATCTCTGGTACCTGGGAGTCTCTTGCACATCCCACCTGCCTTGATTTCGGATGTTTCTTCCCCCTCCTAATCTTCAATTTGGGGGTCTCTGATCCAGTAATGTATCTTGTGGTAAATCTAAAAAATCCTTAGAGGAGTGGGAGGGTAAATTATCTCTTAACTTGAATGAATGCTCTGACTCTTCCGTCCCTGACGAATCTTGATCTGTAGAGACATATCCTTGCAATGGTTTTCTCATTGCATCTCTTGCTCTCTTTTTACTCATAAACCTCCATTTAAAGACTTGATTCAATGCAAAGTCTTTCTTATCTCTCGCGAACTTATGTCTTTTCCGATCTATAATTAAAGACTCATATTCTGCAAGTTCTTTTTTGTATTTCTCAAAAGTCCGCTGAAATGTACTATTTTGTTCGTGTATCTTTAGACTGTTCGTTAATACTTCAATCTCTTTTGTATACGTATCCAACATCAGATTGTCATGTTTTATCAATACTAACATAAGGTCTTGGGCACATTTTTTCAGAACATCTTCCCATTCTACCTTTAAATTATCTGTAACCAATTCGAATGTTGGGAAGACCTTAGGTCTAAGGCCACGGGGACTGATCTTTTGTTTAGTATAGTTCTCAAACCAAGTCATCTCCCACCAAGTTCTAGTTTGTTTAAAAAGGCTCTTCTTTAGTTGGACAAGTTCTTCATGCCAATCATAACTATGTTCAACAGATTCATCTATATTATCAGGAAAGATGTTACTCAACTCATTGTTCCACCGTTCTCTCCTATTTTCCAATTCGGCTGACAGGCTGAAATTAGCCATGATATAGTTGAAAATCAAATTAGGTCACAATATAATATATACTCGTGTCATTTTTTTCTCTTTTTTTCTCTCTCTTTCTCTCTCTTTCCGGTCGTGCAGGATATTATAATTTGATTTTCAACTATATCATGGCTAATTTCAGCCTGTCAGCCGAATTGGAAAATAGGAGAGAACGGTGGAACAATGAGTTGAGTAACATCTTTCCTGATAATATAGATGAATCTGTTGAACATAGTTATGATTGGCATGAAGAACTTGTCCAATTAAAGAAGAGCCTTTTTAAACAAACTAGAACTTGGTGGTAGATGACTATGTTTGAGAACTATACTAAACAAAAGATCAGTCCCCGTGGCCTTAGACCTAAGGTCTTCCCAACATTCGAATTGGTTACAGATAATTTAAAGGTAGAATGGGAAGATGTTCTGAAAAAATGTGCCCAAGACCTTATTTTAGTATTGATAAAACATGACAATCTGATGTTGGATACGTATACAAAAGAGATTGAAGTATTAACGAACAGTCTAAAGATACACGAACAAAATAGTACATTTCAGCGGACTTTTGAGAAATACAAAAAAGAACTTGCAGAATATGAGTCTTTAATTATAGATCGGAAAAGACATAAGTTCGCGAGAGATAAGAAAGACTTTGCATTGAATCAAGTCTTTAAATGGAGGTTTATGAGTAAAAAGAGAGCAAGAGATGCAATGAGAAAACCATTGCAAGGATATGTCTCTACAGATCAAGATTCATCAGGGACGGAAGAGTCAGAGCATTCATTCAAGTTAAGAGATAATTTACCCTCCCACTCCTCTAAGGATTTTTTAGATTTACAACAAGATACATTACTGGATCAGAGACCCCCAAAAGGAAGATTAGGAGGGGGAAGAAACATCCGAAATCAAGGCAGGTGGGATGTGCAAGAGACTCCCAGGTACCAGAGACATAAACAGAGGAGAAAATAGAATTGATAGATAATAATGATGATAGGTTGAAAATTATTAACCTATCTAACAGAGAATTGAGTGATGTACACCTTGATGTTCTGAGTAGGGGCCTGACCTTTTCCCCAGAGGTTCATTTTGATAGATGGAAGTGGGAAAGGGACCTCCATTTATTTGGTAGGAGACTTCTCCTTACTAAATTTTATTCTTCTACCTCGGCAGATAAAGATAATCAATCTCAATTAAATACTAATAATTTGACTGAAATTTCAACTACAGATTTGTCTTGTGAAGAAAATGAAGCACTCTCTATATTACAAAATTTGGCCAGTGAAACAGAAATTTCTGAACCTACAACAAGATCCATATGTAAAAGAAAGGGAACATTTTTCCCACAGCCTAATGTATGTCCAGTAGTAGGTACGTTCATGAATTTAGTGTCTAGAGACCTGGATGAATTATTTAGGAATAAGAACCGTTATCGTCAATCCATTACTAATTTGAATAAAGAAGAACTTAAAGCTCTTAGTGAAATTCAGAAATGGGAAGATCTAGTTGTGAAACCCTCAGATAAGGGTGGCAATGTTGTATTATGGGGTAAGGAGCAATATATAACAGAAGCAATGAAACAACTAAATGACATCACTTGTTATAGGAATTTAATGTTTAACCCACTTGAGAATTTCAAAAAACAATACAACAACATTATTGAACAAGCATATCAAGAAGGGGTAATAATTAGAACTGAATATCAATTTTTGAAAGTAGAGGACCCAGTGGTGGCGACATTTTATATGTTGCCTAAAATACACAAGAATGCAACATCACCACCGGGCTGTCCAATTGTGTCGGGGATCAAAAGCCTGACTTAACAGGCTAGTAAATTCCTGGATACTCACCTAAGAAAACATGTGATAAGTTTGCCATCTTACACGAAGGACACAATGGACGTACTACGGAAATTAGATGAAGTCCATGTAGAGGAAGGGGTCCTTTTGGCTACGTGTGACGTTGAGTCACTATACACCAGTATCTTACATGAGAAAGGTGTTGAATCGGTAAAATACTTCCTTGACAAGGAGAGACCAACAGAATTTGGTGCCTTCTTGATTGAGCTACTAACTTTTGTATTAACAAAAATTTTTTTTGTATTTGATGATCGGTACTATATACAGGTCAGAGGAACAGCTATGGGGGCGGCATGTGCCCCCACGTATGCCAACATATATTTGGGCTGGTGGGAGGAGACAATGGTGTTCATTGATACCCATGAGGAATATACCTGTCATATACTCATCTGGATGAGATATATTGATGACCTCCTGATAGTGTGGGATGGCCCTCAAGAGAAATTCAAGAGATTCATTAGCCTCTTAAATGAGAACAATTTGAATTTGAAACTCACTTTTGAAGTGAGTGAAGTGGAAGTGAATTTCTTGGATCTTAAAATATGTATAATGGGAGATGGAAGAATCATGACAGATTTGTACAGGAAACAAACAGCAACAAATAGTGTGCTTCACAATACCAGTGCACACTTTCCACCGGTTCTCAAGGGAATTCCCAAAGGGGAATTTCTGCGCCTTAGGAGAAATTGTTCAGATCCCCAATTATTTGCCATTAGATCTGAGGAATTGCGACAACGGTTACTAAAGAGAGGATATAGTAACAGGGCTATTAAAAAAGCGAAATATGAGGCCAATCAGAAGGATAGAAATTCCCTACTATATTCCAACCGGATTAAAGAAAAAGAGCCTGAAGTTATTCGGTTCGTGGGTGACTTCTGTATGGAGTGGCAGCACATCCAACGAATAATACAAAAACATTGGTCAGTATTAACGTTGGATGAGGATCTTGCTAAAGCCCTGGAATCCAAAGCCTCAATAAGTTGGAGACGATCTGCCAATATTAAAGATAAACTTGTTAGGAGTCATTTTAAGAGTAGAAAAGAGAGAAAAGCAGTGGCGGAAGGATCTTTTCAATGTGGAGGTTGCAAGTCATGTAGTTACATGGCTCGCACAACAGAGTTCAAGGATAAATACAACAAAGAACATAGGATATGAGATTACATCAATTGTAAAACTGCTGGGGTAATTTATTGTATCACATGTCCATGTGAGAAAAGATATGTAGGGATGTCATCAAGACCCCTGAAACAACGAATACTTGAACTTGCGGGTAATATCAGGAATTCTAGATCAGATCTGGCGAAGTTCAGACAATTAACTTCAGTAGCAAAACATTTTCATGATCAACATGATAGTGACCCAAGATCCCTGAGAGTATTTGGTGTAGAAAGAATACACCTTGGTATTAGAGGTGGGGATATTACCCAACAATTACTGAAAAGAGAAAGCCACTGGATTTTCCTATTGGGCGGTCTACAACCAATAGGGTTAAATGACAACATTAATTTTGGGGTGTTCCTACAATAAACGTTCCATTTAAGCTAGTATAACAACATGTCTGGAATTAATTTTTAGTTATTTTTAATAATTGTATTAATTTTTGTTGCACTATTATGAAATTAATTATATAATAGTTATTTTATGGGAAGTTTAGTATGTAATTGTTAACAGTCATATAATTATTATTTATAATTTAATGGTCCAATTCTTGAAACTAATAACTAATTAATGAATTTTGTCACTTTTGGGTAAATATATTTATTTTGGGATGGTTATAATATTAATATTGTAATTTAATGTATCACTAATTTATTTATGGATAAGGTCCATATCCTATTACATCCTATTCACAGGATGTAGAAATTACCAGCACTTTATTTGTTTCAGTAATTGATTATTAATATGGTATATGGTATTTCACTATAATAGATGGTGTTTATTGATTCAATTTGTAATAGTTTTAATAATATATAATTTATTAATTTTGACATAGTTATTTAAAAATAAATGGTTACATCCCATAATAATATGTTTAATTTAAAAGGTAGTTTATATCCTTTGTTTACATAGCAATTCTGTAGAAGGCATCAATAAACAATGGGAATACTGACAGGCGATTTCTATTGGCCATAAGGAACATCAATCAAAGAGAACTGTGATGATTGGATGGAGACCTGGATATAGTTTGAGGCAACCCGGAGGTCTGGTTGCTCCTATGACTAAGCCGACGGGCGAAACGCGCGTTAGGATGTGTATACACAGACACGCGATGCATAGCGTGGTCTGTGTCCTGTAAACTTTATGCCTCCACGATAACTCCTAAATTGTATCACAACGGGGTTGCCGTATATGCTGGGAGCCGCTGACACACTGCATATGTTGTGGACTGCAGAGAAGGATACTTGTGCATGTTAAACAAAGCAGCGCCAATATAGGCATACTTACCTTGTCAATACCAGTGGCAATGAATCACTAATATAAATGCATTATGAGAGCAGTGACAGCGGAGTAAATAGCTGTATTAAGGGCTAATTATTTGGGCAGAGTTACACTGCCTATGAGAGAGCAAAAAGTATGTGTGTGTGTGACAACGAGACCGGTTATTTACTGGCAACACAATAGATACATTTACTCCTTTAACTAT
Source organism: Taudactylus pleione (assembly GCA_031769625.1). Classification (NCBI taxonomy): domain Eukaryota; kingdom Metazoa; phylum Chordata; class Amphibia; order Anura; family Myobatrachidae; genus Taudactylus; species Taudactylus pleione. The sequence continues at coordinate 2,799,510 of JAUIMM010000009.1, read as the reverse complement.
ATCAAGAACGAGTTTGCCGTGTGTGCTGACAACTGTGGATGTACTATATATGCTGTGAGCTGCAAAGACAATTATTTGTGACTGCTAAATATAGCAGCGCCGATATAGGTAGACTTATTATGTCAGCTACAGCGGCGATGAATTAACATAATAAAATAACCGCACTACGAGAGCAGTGACAGCGGATTAAAAAGCTATATTAACTGCTTAATAATCAGGCAGAGTTACACTGCCTAGGAGTAAGAATATATGTGTGTGGAAGTAGAATATGTTATTTAATAACAGCATGTAGTAGAGTATTGGCAACATAATTGATACACTGGCAATATAAGAGAGGGTATAAAATCTATATAATATAGGTGTCCCGGCTGCCCTGTTTAATATACTAATTAAAATATCAATAGCATTAGAGGCAGCTGAGTAACGGTGTGGTTCTACCTAATATGAGGACAGTAATGAAAGAGTGAATATCTCTATAAGGATTGCCATTGTTTGGGTTAGAAATAACACTGTAGATAAGAGTGTGCGCAGTAGTGGTACTTGTAATATGGAAAAGAGGTACTTTACGATAATAAATACCTCTTGATAATCATAATTGATATATATGGGAATACATAATTGTATGGCTAATGATACACACTGAGCGCTGTCTGGCGTCAGAGTAGGATCTATGAGCCTCAACAGATAGTTTCTCTCAAAAGTAACTCCTTATATGAGTACTAATCGACGCACATCATATGATTGTGACACCTAATGATTTATAACCCTGAATATAATAAAACAGGAGCTAGTTACAGTGGAGACTTAAAGTTTAATATAAGAACCATAAGTATTATATACTTATTTTAATTAGTCACTTTATTTCGCCTAATTATTTTATAAAGACACAATAAAAGTTATATTTTAATTATTTTCAGATGGGTCAACAATAGAATGTTATTTCAATGTGATTATTCCGTGTGTGCCCCATTATAGGAATACTTTGCTTTCTTTTGTTTTCATATGATGATTTCTTATTCCTGGGAGCACCTCCCTATATAAAGAATATAGTTCATTCATAAATCTGTGATTTGGGAAGGACAATTAATATAAAAGTTGTTTGTGCGGATATTCTTTCCATTATTTTACATGTTGGAATATGTGCAAGATAACCTACGAAAGGGGTTTATCAGGTCTTCTTCATCTCCCGCTGGCGTGGTCTTCTTTTGTGTAAAGAAAAAAGATGGTGGTCTTCGTCCATGTATCGACTTTAGAGGTCTGAATGAGATCACGGTACAAAATAAATATCCTTTGCCTCTCATTACAGAATTGTTTGACTGAGTTAAGGGTTCTCGACTGTTTACCAAACTTGATTCGAAAGGGAGCTTACAACTTGGTCAGACTTAAAGAGGGTGATGAGTGGAAAACTGCGTTTAATACGCGAGATGGCCATTATGAGAACCTCGTCATGCCTTTTGGTTTATGTAATGCTCCTGCAGTGTTCCAGGAGTTTGTGAATGATATTTTCTGAGATATACTTTAGCAGTTTGTTATTGTTTATCTTGATGATATTTTGATTTTTCCAGGAATCTTTCTGATCATCGTACCCATGTTAAAGAGGTATTAAGTTTTCTTCAAGCTAATAAGCTTTATGGTAAGATCTCCAAGTGTGTTTTTGAAGTCCCAGTGATACCCTTTTTGGGATATATCATTTCCGGTTCCGAACTTCAGATGGACCCTGAGAAGTTAAAGGCTATTCAAGATTGGGTTTTGCCCACTTCATTAAGGTCTATTCAGAGATTTTTAGGCTTTGCCAATTATTACAGAAAGTTTATCAAAGTGTTTTCAACGATTGTAGCTCCAATTACTGCTATAACAAAAAAAGGGGCTAATCCCAAAGTGTGGTCCCCAAAGGCATTGGATGCCTTTCAAATTCTCAAAGATGCATTTTCCGTGGCCCCCATTCTAGTTCAACCTGATGTTGAGAAGCCATTTATGCTAGAAGTGGATGCCTACACTTATGGAGTTGGGGCTATTTTGTCTCAAGTGGCTGCAGATGGGAAAACAGTGTCTTGTGGATTCTTTTCACGAAAGTTTTCTAGTGCTGAGAGTAATTACTCCATCGGTTACCAAGAGTTGTTAGCTATTATGTTAGCTTTGGAAGAATGGAGATATTTATTAGAAGGTGCAAAGCATCCTGTTACTATTTTTACAGACCATAAAAATTTGTTGTATTTGAAAACTACCCATTGTCTGAACCCACGACAAGCTCGTTGGGCACTGTTTTTCTCTCATTTTGATTTTGTCCTCAGGTATCGTCCAGGTTCATTGAATAAAAAGGCAGATGCACTTTCACGCTCAATGTTGGAAGAGAAAGAACAAAATGAGGATCAAAAGGTACCCTATAATAAACCCTCTGTCTTTTTACTTCAATTTCCATATCTCCTGATCCTACTCCTGGGAAGATATTTGTGGCACCAGAGTTACGAGGTAAACTTCTTTTCTGGGCTCATAATTCTCATTTCTCTGGACATCCTGTGGTTCGTAAAATGTACTCATTTTTGCAACGTTCCTATTGGCGGTCTTCCATGAAAAAAGATATCCAAGAGTTTATATGTTCTTGTTCTAAGTGTGTACAACAGTCTCCAGTTGGTCCTCTCCATCCACTACCCATTCCCACCCAACCATGGACCCATCTTTCCATGGCTTTTATTACAAATCTTCCTGAGTCTAGGGGGTGTACAGTTATTTGGGTAGTGCTGGATCGTTTTACCAAGATGGCTCATTTTTGTCCTTTGGCTTGATTTCCATCAGCCCACAAATTAGCACAAATATTTATCAAAGAGATATTTAGTCTTCATGGACTTCCTTCTGAGATAGTGTCTGATTGGGGTGTCCAGTTTGTTGCTCAGTTTTGAAGGGCTTTATGTTCATCATTGCAAATTAAATTACAGTTTTCATCAGCATATCACCCTCAGTCAATGGACAAACCGAAAAAGTGAACCAGGAGTTGGAGACCTTCTTGAGAATGTATATTTCTTCTTCTCAAGATGATTGGATGGATTTCTTACCTTGGGCTGAGTTTGCTCATAACTTTCATTATTCGTCTGCTTCAGGTGTAAGTTCTTTTTTCACCAATTCTGGTCGGCATCCTCGAGTTCCTGAGCTTCAATCAATTCCTACAGTGGATGTTCCAGCAGCCAAAATTACCCTCTTAGGAAAGCCTCTCATAATTATAAGGTCTTTGTTGATAGAAAACGTTCAGCTGTTCCTAAATATTCTGTTGGGGATCGTGGCTGGTTGTCTACTAGAAATCTTTGACTTAAAGTACCTACTATGAAGCTTGCTCCCCGGTATATTGGTCCTTTTCGTATTATAAAAATTATCAACACAGTGGCATGTAAGTTACAGTTACCTCCAACTATGCATGTACCTAGCTCCTTTCATGTCTCCTTGCTTAGACCATTGATTCTTAATCGATTTCATGACAGCTTGCCTAAAATACCTCCCATAACAACTGCCCGAGGTGTGGAGTTTGAGATCGATAAGATTCTGGATTCAAGCATCAAAATCAATTACAATACCTTGTAGACTGGAAGGGTTATGGCCCGGAGGAGAGATCTTGGATTAAAGACTCTGATGTCTATGCTCCTAAGTTGATACATAATTTTCATGCTAAACTCCCTTTAAAACCTGGTGGGTGTTCGGAGACCACCCAAAAGGGGGGGGGGGCACTATCAGGACTGTGACTATTTCAGTACATAAAGATAGATTACTTTTTCCAAAGTTTCTTTGTGGCCGTTGGAGGAGCTATCCTGCTTGCTGGCATTCTTCACATACAGGGGATAGAGAGTTAAAGTGATCATCTGTTTCCAAGGTGTTGTCAGGTTGTGGGATTTCTAGATTGCTCATTATTTCAAACCTGATTCCATTTGGGTCACATGTTCTGAACTTCCTATGGATCACAGACCTCTAGTATAAAGCCTGTTACTAACTGTGTCTCAGTGTCTGTGCAAAGTTACTTTCAGGTCTTTCTTGGACTCCTGCCAGATCCCTGCTGTGCCTGTGGGTTGCTGTGGACTTTGCTATATCTACGCTCATGTTCCAGCTAAACTTCAGATGCACGTTACCAGCTGCACTACAGAGTTCAGCATAGCCATTGCCTAAGTATTGCTTTCTGCTCCACTGCTGTGGTTTCAGCATTTGCTGCACTATTTACTTTGCCTGTTGTCTCTTACCCCTGTGGACATCGAACCCATCTTCATTACAGTTGTCAACTGCACCATTACAATTATCATCACCACATTTGCGGGGCTCAACCGCGTTACGGATTCTAGTCACACCGCAGGGCTCAACCTTGTCCAGGAACCACACTGCTTCACAGGGCTCAACCCTGCTTCAACCTTCATTGCATCGCGGAGCTCAGCCCCGCTCCGGATTCTAGTTACACCGCAGGGCTCAACCCTGTTCCGGAACCTCACCGCATCACAGGGCTCAACCCTGTTCCGGAACCTCACCGCATCACAGGGTTCAACCCTGCTCAGACCTCACTGCATCACAGGGCTCAACCCTGCTCTGACCTCACCGCATCACAGGGCTCAACCCTGCTCCGACCTCACCGCATCACAGGGCTCAACCCTGCTCTGACCTCACCGCATCACAGGGCTCAACCCTGCTCTGACCTCACCACATCATGCTTCGGATTTCCATCACTACAGGGTTCCACCCTGGTGAAGCTCCTCTATACCACCCGGAGGTGTTAGCCTCATACTGGACTCGGGGTTCCCTACCATATTAGCTCTTCTGTGTTAAAGACTATATATGGGGAGGTTTTCTCCTATACTCATTATTGCTTATGTGAACCTCTGTGTTGTTGAGACTTTATGTGAGACATTGCTATTATATTTCTCCTGTGAATAAATTCTATTTACTTGTATTCCGTGCTACCGAGATTTCATGAAGAGGTAATTCCTAAAGCCACCCCAGTTTATTGTGCCTAGTAGGCCTGCCACCTCCCAGGAGTCTCAAGTGTCGGCAGCCATGACACAAGATATAAGAAGCTGCACAGTGCTCTATATTAGTAAAGGAAAGTGCAGGGAGCCCCAACAGCAGATTGGCCAGGTCACTTGTGCAGCCTCAGGCCCTGGAGCTACAGCTGGTAGGGACTCAGGAAGGAAGAATAAGGTACAGTCAATAGGCACCAGGAGTCTTGAAAGAAAGGTTAGGAAGTGCTGAAAGTTGGAGATGCAAATGTGTGGCAAGCTACTAGCATGGATGCGGGGCCGAGGCCATTGCCATGCTGGGTTGGATCCTGGATTTGAATAGCGCAGACAGATTAAGATGACAAAGTGTAGGAAAGAGCATGCCATGAATGTGCAGCAGGGCTCCAATTGGCAAGAAGTTGAGGTCAAAGCCATGGTCTTATTTACTGTACCAGAGAAACTGGAGGAAATCAGAAGAGGATGTCAGACCTAAGATGAAAACATCAGATAGGGACAGCAAAGACTTGTAGATGGCTGATGGAGCAACTATTCCAGGGCCCTGCTGGTGCTAGATAATGGAATCTGGTCCAAGAACCAGAAATTTGGATTATTTTCACAATAATTTCTATGTTGCTGGCAACATTTGACTTCATAGCCTACAGTCTGGTCCTGCTTTATTGAGACTGCACCTAAGTTTTATGTTTACAGGAGGCATTCCTAGTGAAGTACAGAATTGGAGAGGGTGCAGTTTTAGGGGAGTTACTTATACCGAGGGCCACACACTCTCCAGTTGACTTTGGAGAAAAATTACAAATTCCCGGGGTGTCAAAACAATGCAAAAATATCACCAACTAATCCTAGATGAAAGCTAGTCATTCTCTCAGTATCTTTCTTCTCAGACCCTGTGGAAGGAGGGTTAGGGTAGGGAGAGAGGGGGGTTAGTATACCTACCGACAGGTGTCAGTATCCTAACCCTGTCAGTATGCCGGCATCAGGATTTTGACCATCGTGATCCCAAGCACTGGTATCCCATACCCACCCTGTTCAGGCATGCTCAGGATAATACACAGACAAGCACAGAGTCACACATGGAGACACACAGACACACAGTGTCATAGTCATACATACATACATGCATATGATCACACATGCACAGATATCATCACACACAGAGTCATAGGGAAGCACAGGGTGACATAAACACAGAAGTACAGAGTAACACACAAAACTAGGACTCGCCTTACGTACACGTACACACATGCGGGTCCCTGAAACACAAACACATCCAGGGCGACACACACATATGTATAGGGTCACAGACAGACAAGGTCTGACACACACATAGGATTACACAGTCACACAAAGAAGGGGACAAGCAATATACAGTAATGTGTCTACTGTAGTTCCCACCTCCCTCTTGTCTTACAAGCTGAGTAGACCTCACTGTGTAGCAGCTACACAACTTCCTATCTCCCAAGGTGCCTATAAGACTGCAGTACAGTGTAGGCCTGACTAGAGATGTGCTGGTCTGGAATCTGGAATCAGTTTCAAACACTATTTATTTCAACTAAAATATACTTGCAAAATACTCATGCTATTTTTCAACCTTGATTTGTAGATACTAACCTGGTGGGCTTGGCTTTCCTTGATCATAACAGCCATGTTTTTGTCAGATGCAACTCAAGCACCAAATGGAGAGGCTATTTTGTGATGGTATCTGGAGATGTTCTCCCTCCTCCCCTCCCAGCCTTCCCATGCATAATCTCAGAAGAACAGTGATAACAGATGTTTAGTACAAGACTTTAATTCTCTCTGCCCCCTTCCTGTTCAGAGCTTCCGTTTTGTGTGATCAAGAATCGAAATGGGCATGTGCGACACCGGCATTACTCTCGTCGGTGGGAGGGCCCAAGGACAATTCCATCTTGCACCTCTTTTTTTGCATTATGAGCTGTTTGAGACTTTATTTTTGTGTAGATGACAAACATTATTATTATTATTATTATTATAGTTTATTAAACTGCCATCCTGTCTGCCACTGCAGTGCCATTCTCTTTCCTAGATGTGCCATGTTGGTAATTGAACTGCCACAGCCACTGAAGTCTTTGACATGTGCTTGCTGAATGCCAAAAATGTCCAGAAATTGTTATGGCCACAGACATGCTCTCCTGCATGCCCCTTTAATTTAAAAAAATATTCTGAACCACCAAGTTGATTTTGTGTGCAAAACATGGGACATATTGTTCACCCATACTCTTCCCTCCTCTCCCCTCCTACCTCATAAATTTGCTTTGGAATAAAAAAGTTTTCATAAAATTTTTTACGAATCATACCTTTCTTTCCCTGTCTTCAACTACATGCATACTCCATCTCCCTCAGGCCTCTTGTGCCATGTTGGAAGTTGAACTGCCTTAGCTTAGTCAGCCAGCTAGCTTGGTGCAACTTTTTGGCCTAAACTGGATGAAAACAATATTGTGAGCTGTGAGGTGGTCAAAATTGACTGGAAAAGGTGGAAATTTATGTGATTTTAGCAGTTTTTAACAATTTAAAAAAATAATAAAAATACAGATTAAAAACCAAAACAAGTGAGAGTGGTTTTGCAAACCAAAACCTATACACGAAAGTTAATTCAGATCCAAAACCAAAACACGGGGGTCGGCACACATCTCGTTTGTTGCCACAGCCCCATCTGCCCCTTATGTTAATGCAGATTTCTTTAAAACTGGGGTGCACCATCGGACGCATCATTGAAACTTGCACAAACCCTATGGCAGGTGCAGCTTCCCCATCTAAACATGGTCTCCTCTGTGAGTGGCTTTGGACGCAGCTGTTGTCAGCTACACGCCTGCATGTGCCTAACCACCCCCCTGTTACTTCCCAGGTACACCAACTAAAATCCACATTCCCTGCACCCAAATTCGATCTGCGTCTCTGTGTGGTAACAATCGATGTGCTGTGCGACTCAGACACATGGACAGTACTTCTAACATTGCCCAACTACGTGGACATCGGCTTGTCATATGGTTAGCATGTGACTCAGAATCAAGCCCATTGAGTGCCCACAAGATGAAATAATAAGCATATAGTAGCACAGAAGTAGAATTGCGCAATAGTTCAGGAAACTAGTTTGGTGCATAATTCCTATGCCTATATGGAGCTCTTCTAGAATTAAGCTTAACTTACTCTCATTACTGTAAAACCACTTGTTACAGTCAATAAACCTCACCTTTGTAATGCATTTTACAGCTCACTAATTTATATTCAGCACCTATCATGTGTGGACTGGTCATTAAGCAAATGATCAGATGGATTGAGGCTAACAGCCAGCGTTGTTAAATTGAGCCATCCAGCCAGTGCTCAAGATAGATGGTAATCAATGATGTAAGCTGAAATAAAATATTCTTATGCCTTCTAGGTGTATGATTTCCAGAATCCCCCCTCTCCCCACCGGCCATGCTCGCCTTCTCCTTCCCAATACCTCTGACTACTGCAATGTTCCCTACTGCAGACCCTTATATTAGAGAGAAAAGAATTTAACGTGAAATATTTCATGTGGATGGACAGCTCCTATAAAACCACACAATGCTGTACAGTCAGATTTCAAAAGAACCATAAATTTAAGTTAAAAAAAAAGATAATAGATGGCTTTGTAAAGACAATATGGGATCTTATTCAGTAACAGGTAATAACTCAAAAACAGGTTTCTATAAGTGCTGAATTGTAGGAGATTTATATTTTTCCAGTTTCTAAACAAATGTTATATAGTAGACTAGTAGGACGCGTTGATTCATAGAGAAGACTTCAGTACACAATATACTGCTGTGCAATTGCAGAAAGCTGTAAAAAGCATGGGAGAACATGAAATCATTACTCACAGATAATAATGTATACGTCAATGGAGCTGCTCCATGTCCTGTGCATTATTGTAATACATTTATTATCTGAAAATGCAATGAAGAACATCAATAAATTGCCCAGCACGACCAACAATGTACCATGCAAACACACATAAATAAATAGCAGGTTTTTAGTTGTCAGTTGTGTGTTTGTTCTACTCATGTTTTTTGTTTCCTATTCATTCATTTTATTGTATATTCCCTGTGTAGTTACATGATTGATTTCTTCATTCGGCAGGATTATCGATGACTTTTGATGCCATGCTTATTATGTTGGGAGCGTCATCTGGAGGCTTTGATTTAGGTGCTCGTGATTTATAATGGCACATCACAGGAGGTGATTCTATTCACACAGCTCATCTAATTTGCTGTGCTTCCTATAGAACCCTGCTCTTATATTGTTGGTTTTAGAACTGTATTATAATGGACTTGTTTATTTTCTACAAAATACTTGAGGAAAAAAGCAAATACTTAGGGATCTAGTTATTAAAGTAATAATTGCAGTCAATCCTCCAAAAACAATGTCAGGGCCATTTACCATTAGGATACTACCAAAGATATCACCAATCCCTCTATTTTTGTATAATATTTCTATGGGGAATGCAAAAATGGGCAATTCACCAAGTTCTGAAATGCTTAGCTTTTTGGAACTGACAAAAGAGGTGGAGCTTCATGGAAAAGGGTGGGGCCTCATGGGAAATGGGGAGGAGCCTCCCTGCACCCCCCGTTCGCGTCACTGCGGGGACGAACATGGGCGCTGGGCATCCCCCAGGCTCCCCCTACACTATGAATAGATGCAGTGCACATGCGCATGGCATCTATTCTCCCCCTGCTTATCCGCTGCTCTGATATGCAGAGCAGCAGTGTGTGCTCCCCCGCCCCACCATGGGAGGGACAGTCCCAGAAAAATGGGACTTTCCCGCTGAATGCGGAACAGTTGGGAGGTATGTTGATACCCAGTAGCTAAATTATCTTTAGATAGAGGTGTGCACTGACCCCCATGTTTTGGTTTTGGTTTTACATCTGGATTAATCTTCATGTTTTGGTTTTGGTTTTGTAAAACCACCCTATTTGTCAATCAGGCTGCAGTGTTTGGGCACTGCGAGCTCGCAGATGGTAATCTGTACTTGTGCAGTACAGATCCTGCACATGTGCAGATCTTTGAACATCGGAGTTGTACGCAATCAGTTGGGTTTCTGTGCAACTCTGAATCAGGCTCTGTGTCTTAAAGGTCACCTATGAATCAATGCTTCTGTTGGTACCCTGGCAAACAAAAAAGTACACGAGTGGTGCATTGATCCATTCATATATTTAGATACAATCCAATTGGAATGGATGGGGCGCTTGTTTGAAGCAATGAACACAATATAAAACAAATATTTAATAACACTAGGGATGTGCGCCGACCCCTGTGTTTTGGTTTTGGATCTGTATCTCCTTTGAGGTTTTGGATCTGGACTTAGTTTTACAAAACCGCCCTTGCGTGTTTTGGTTTTGGATCTGTATTTTTATCAAAAAATTATAAAAACAACTAAAATCACATAATTTGGGACTGTTCTTGTTCCTACGGTGTTATTAATCTTAATAACAATAATTTTCAGGCATTTCCAGTCATTTATTAACCACCTCACAGCTCACAATATTGTTTTCACTACTTTTTTCACCAATATAGGCCATAGGCTGCAGCGTGCTGGCTGGCTAAAGTAAGCGACAGAGCAGCGGCACAAACACACAGCAGTTTAAAAAAATATAGGACATCTATGAAACATTGCCACACAGCAGTGGCAGACAAGATGGCAGTTTAATAAACTATAATAATGTCAGTCGGAAATGCCCCAAATTGTGCAAAATGGAAAGAAAAGAGGTGCGAGATGGAATTGTCCTTAGACCCTTCCACCCACTCTTATGTGGGATATTAAAAAGGACATGCACAGTTTGACAAACCAAGCAAATCAAGTACTTTAGCGACAAGGACTGACACTTTTGGCCCCCACAAAACAATATTTTGGAAGGACTACCTCCAATAATTAAAGTGGAGGTTGATGACGAGAGTGTTGGTGGTGGAGATTGCATGTGCTGGTCCAAACTGCTGGTAGCAGATACTGAACAGCTTGTTATTCATTTTCTAATTATTATAATTTTGTTAAATAAATTGCATAAACTCGCTGCAAATGACATAACAGGGAGGAGGTGCCTAGATGATTAACGTTCCTACATCTACTAACTTTGGCTCCACAAATGGTACAGATGCCTTCACAACTGTTGTCAGGATTTGGGTTAAAATAATTCCACACCCAAGACGTGTCTTTTCTGGTCTATGGCCCAGGCGTCATACCAGTCTATAACCCCAGTTTATATTGTTACCACAGCCTATACCATCACCCAAACCTGTATAGTCACCCCAGGCTGTAACCCCATTTTCATTTTATAATGTCACTCAGGTTTATATCGTCACCCCAGCCTATAACCCCAGTTTATATCATTACCCCATCCTATACCATCACCCCAGATTATACCATCACGCAAGCCTGTATTGTCACCCCAGCCTGTAATCCCATTTTATATTGTCACCCCAGTTTAAATCATCACCCCAGCCTATAACCCCAGTTTATAACATTACCCCAGCCTATATCATCACCCCAGATTATACCAGCACCCAAGCCTATATCATCACCCCATCCTGGTTGTGTATAAATGATAGAGATGAGCGAGTTCGGATTAGTTCGGATTTCCATGCCGAGTTCGGATTTTTCCCGGCAAAAAACGGGACTCAGAAAGAGGCAAAACGTCATCTTTCATGGACAAACCTCATCATTCCTGGACTTTTGTCCAAGAATGACAAACTGTAAAACTTATTTATATATTATGCATGGTATTTAGCACTTTGTTGTGGTCTTGTAGTCCACGTGTAGACTAATCATTTATTCATGATTGAGGAAAGAAGTGAAAAGTTGCATTTTTTATTGCTAATTTTGTGTTATTAATTGTAAAATTGTGAATATTACACTGCGTTTCCACTTAGTGTCACAATATGAGTATGAATATTACACTGCGTTTCCACTTAGTGTCACAATATTTTTTATAAATACACTGCACTACCACTTACAGTGTCACAATATTTTTTATGAATAATACACTGACCTATCGCTTAGTGTCACAACATTTTTTATGAATAATACACTGCGTTTCCACTTACAGTGTCAAAATATTTTTATGAATAAAACACTGCGCTACCACTCACAGTGTCACAATATTTTTTATGAATAGTACATTGCATTTCCACTTGCAGTGTCAAATTATTTTTTTGAATACACTGCGCTACCACTACAATACATGTATATTGCACTGCGGTTATATTTACAGTGTCACAATACATGTATGAATATTACACTGTGGTCTGACCGTCAGCGACACAGTAAAAAACAAATAATATAGTACACCAGGGTACAGCACAAAAAAATATATATTATTAGCTTCTTTTTTTTTTTACACTGGGCACCCTTGGATGGACAGAGCACCCCTGGATGGACACAGCAGCCCCTGCCCCTGGATGGACACAGCAGCCCCTGGATGGACACAGCATCCCCTGGATGGACACGGCAGCCCCTGGATGGACACAGCAACCCCTGGATGGACACAGCAACCCCTGCCCTGTATGGGCACAGCAGCCCCTGGATGGACACAGCAGCCACTTCCTCTGGATGGACACAGTAGCCCCTGGATGGACACAGCAGCCTCTGGGTGGACACAGCAGCCTCTGGGTGGACACAGCAGCCCCTACCCCTGGATGGACAAAGCAGCCCCTGGATGGACACAGCAGCCACTGCCCCTGTTTGGACATAGCAGCCCCTGGATGGACACAGCAGATACTGCCCCTGGATGGACACAGCAGATACTGCCCCGGATGGACACAGCAGCCCCTGGATGGACACAGCAGCCCCTGCCCTGGATGGACACAGCAGATACTGCCCCTGGATGGACACAGCAGCCCCTGCCGTGGATGGACACAGCAGCCACTGCCCCTGGACAGAAACAACACCCCTGGATAGACACAGCACGTCTATTCACTTCACTCTCCACAGCCGGAGTGAAATGGCGCCAATGCCGGGTACCTTATATTATCCAAAACCCACTAGAATCCGACAGTGGGATGATGACGTTTTGCCTTGTTTTGGGATCCGAGTCAGGCAGGAAAACCTGAGCTGCTCGGATCCTGGCCCGGATCGCGAAGTTGGGGTGGGTCCGGTTCTCAGGGAACGGGACCCGCTCATCTCTAAATAACACCGTCTCACAGATAATCAGTCCCCAGAATTCTAATACATTGAGCTGGGTCTGCTGTTATACTCAGGCACAGGTATCGTCCAGCCACAAACATACGTGCATCCTACTCCTTCTGATGAAACCGGGTTGCGAATACCCGGAGAAATGTGTCAAGGTTTGCTGACGCTCAAGCTCGCAGTACCCCATATATTACTGCTATTTTCTGCTGCTCAGCTGAATATTATTAAGGGACTGGTTGTCTGGAAAACAATACTCCTGCCGCACAGCAGAGGCAGGATGCCTCACACAGCTGCGTACACAAAGAGAGAAGTGCCCCAGCACCAGCCACACTAGTGCGTCCAAACTGGGCAGGATCTGAATGCACACAGACTGGTGCACTGGCACCCATTACACATGTATGTATGCACGTATGTATGTATGTGGCTGGACGATACCTGTGCCTGAGTATAACAGCAGGCCCAGCTCAATGTATTAAAATCCTAGGGATTGATTACCTATAAGACGGATTCTTACCTTTACATACCCACAACATAAAGGTTGTATTTAAGTGTACCAGTATACTTTGCACATACAGTGATCGGCACCTGGATACAGGGAGGAGATCCTGCGGATGGTGTGTATATATTGATTGGAACCTGGACAGTAAATAACTCCTTTTCCAGTGATCTATTACAGTATAAGATCTTTTGGAGGTACCGGATCACATGCCAATATGTCAGATGACTATAACAGTGTTTGAATAATAGCAATCTTAAACTTCTGATTTAATTATGCTGCTGAGCTTTGAGCAAACTATTCAACCAATTCTGAAAATTGTTGTGTATAGTGGTGTTATTAAATATTTGTTTTATATTTTATATTGTGTTCATTGCTTCAAACAAGTGCTCCATCTATTCAAATTGGATTGTGTCTTTTTAGCAGGTAGCAGACCCTTCTGGTGGAGCTGCCAGTTAGATTAAGCATTTATACTGAGAGGCTGATAAGCGCGTCTGTCTTTTGTAATGTATTTAGCCTGCAATTAAAAGAAGCAATTTTCCTGGCACAGCATAGATAAAGAGTATGTTCCATGTGCCTTAGGTCCTCAGTATAATGACGCAACAGGCAGCTATATAGAGGGGGTGGAGAGGGTACTATTTACCCAGGCCCGTGCTTGCTAGAGGGGCCCAGCACCGCCCCCCCCTCACAGCAGCCCAGCACACAGTGTGTGCTGGCTGCAGTGCGAGACTGCTCGCGGCTGCTGCTGCAGCCGGAGCAGTCTGCTATGGCTGTGGGGACGGAGCGATTACACTGATTGCACCCCCCCGGCTTAGCGCCGGGCTGAGGGGCTTACAGTCCTCCCCACCCCAGCGCGCAGCAAAAAGTGATTTTTGTTTTTTTCGGGGGGGGGGGGGGGTCAAGGGGGCGTGGCCACGCCTTCCACAATTAGGCCACGCCCCCTTCACCTGGGCCCGGCTGGGCTCTCTACGGCCCTGGCTATATACACAGCCCTGGGGACACTGAAGGTGGAACCTTCCCCGATGCATTGCACTTCCATCCCTGAGTAGGAACTCAGTGAGACAGTACTGCATGAGTGGCATTATGTACCGTGTTTTACACACTGCCTAAGCACTGGTTTTCTAGGCGATAACATAGGTCGCATAATGGCACTAAACCATGAATATCTAATAAGGACAGTGCTTTTACCATTATAAAAAGACCTTTTTCTTCATGCACATCCAATGATTTCAGCCTTATTATGGATTCATATAATCATCTGCAAATTTGGAGGAAGACAATTTGCACCATGTAGAGTGAGCTGGCAATGAAAACAAAAAAAACTATAATATAAGCCAGTGATAAAAGAAAAGCTATGAAACCTTCAATGCCCATTGCATCGCTTATATTAAATATCTCTTTTCATGCAACCAGCGTCTGCTGAGCACACTGATTACAATGTGCCCGGCATGGAACCTTTGTCATTCCTCACTGACTTCAAATCTATTATAGCCGGCCTGACTCTTCATGATGAAAGCAGTAGGGCAGAATTTACCTGTTATGTGAAGATACAAGTAACACAATTGATACAATATGTGGTGCTCAGAGGATTTACAAAGAAATGAAAGTATTTGTTAACTGTTAAACTTTCTTGTCTAGGTCATTATAGAGACAGAGAATATAGTTATACTAGGGGAAGCAACATTAAATAGTTTCCTTCACTATAAACTGGAATTTTTGCCAGCAATTTTAGCTTTAGCCTATACATCAAAGGGTTACAGTACCACAAGCAATAATATTGTTTTCGATGGCGATAACCCCTCTAGTGGTAAGGTTTGGTGCAGTGATTTGCATTGGAAATTAATCTAATTACCCACAGGGCCCGATATAGGAATGTGGGGGACCCCTTGGCTGAAGATGGGTGGGGTCCTCTGCATCAGGGAGTAATTGATCCTTTAAACACTTGCCTGGCGTGGTCCAGTCGCATCAGATACAACCATGCCAGGGTGGGCTTTCCTTGACACGGTTGCATCTAATGCAACAATGTCACAGGAGCCTGACGGCGGCTGCTGGAAGCTAAACTTCCAGCAGCTGCCAGGCTCAGCTAACCCAACCGGCCTCTTGGTTGCCGTAGCAACCACTCCTAGCCGTAGCAACCACTCCTAAGCCACCTTCTGTTGGCCGGACTTCAGAAGTGGGGCAATCCTCACAGGGGCTGCAGGAAGAGCTCTGCTGCATGTGAAAGGCGGCTGCTGTGAAGCTGGTGGTCTTGAAAAAGGTCCGAAACGTCAAAATACATGCTGACATACAATCCTATGTGGTGGTGATGATGTACACAATGGTATGAATAACAAAAGCCCGCTATTTTTCATGACTTGATGAGACATTTTTAAAAGTGCAAGTGATTATATGTCATGTGGATTGGTGAGTGCCCTGTTTTTGAAATGGACTATTGTAGTTTCAGTCATTTGTGCTGGGACAGTACAAGGCACCCCTATTGATGGACTTAAAGGAAGAGTGCATATACTGTAGCTTTGAACTTGTTTCACTGTATGTACCAGTGACGTATGGTGAGGTAAATGGCTGAGGAGGCACTGGCTAGAATCAGCCAGATATACATATATATATGAATCTGAAGGTGCAGCAGTATAGTGCTGGAAATTCAGTGAGTTTTGATCAGGTATGTGCGGAAAAGGTAGGCAGGGGAGGCAGTGCCTCATCTGTCATTCACTTTTTACTCTAGAGTTTTGACTATAAAGATGATTAGAATAATACAAAGAAGATATTTATAATACTTTCTTTGATGTTTTCTTATCATTTTTATAGTGAAAACTCTGGAGTATACTTAAGTATGACAGGAAAGGCTCTGCCTCACCTGACCTCACATCACTGGTATGTATATGTATATACTGTATATAAATATAAATACAGATGTGCCCAGCTAGTTTGTTGCTCCATACAGCCATGTAGCGCGCCATGCATCTCACGCCACACAGTAGCCTTGAGTCGCACCACACAGAATGTTTAGTAACAGAACGTAGCGTAGCACTGGAAAAAAGTCATATCGTGTACTTCACTCTTCCTAAACTACACAGTGCATGCGTCTGATTTCCAATGCATTTTCTGTATCATAGCCCGATGATTGACTGACAGAAGCTGTGATTCGGTACATTATAGTACAGCATTTCAGTCATGGAATCAGTGCTGTAGAAGAATGTGTAATAAAGTATTAAATAATAACGTACAGTATGTGTGAGTACTGTACTGTTAAAAAAAAATCTATATATTTTTGTCTCATGGGCTCAGACAGGGGTCACTGGCACGCACAGCTTTCACTGAGATGTGAGCCAGAGCGGGTATATCTGCAAGTGAACGCTACATTACAGCATCAGCGACTATAACCCTCCCCACTATTGACATTGTACACATTGCCTGGTTTAATTCATACACAACAGGTGCAGCTCGCAACATGGCTAATGTGTGTGAGCTAGTGGTTAAAGTCTGCACCTTGCTCCTTGGGTTTCCAGGATTTGAATCATGGAAAGGGAGTTTTTTTCTTTAGGTTTTAAATCTTCACTACTAGATTAAAAGTAAATCAGTTGCTGGTGTGTGAATTCAGTTATTTATACAAATACATATACAGAGGGGTCCTCATACATGGCGTGACTCTGTAGCGCGAGCATCTTTTATGCAACTTTTTACCTTCAAATGTGTTTGAATCATACAGTGAATCAATATGATAGCACAATCAGCTTCTGCTGATTAAAATGATATGCAGCATGCCTATGTTCTATGAGCCAGTGCGGGTGTATCTGCACGCGAAATGCTATGTTACACTAACAGCCACTGTAACAGTGTAACGTAGTGTTTTGTGTGCAGATATACCCGCACTGGCTCACAGAACATAGGCATGCTGCATATCATTTTAATCAGCGGAAGCTGCTTATGCTATCAATTCGATTCGCTGTATGATTCAGACGCATTTGGTGATAAAAAGTTGCATAAAAGACACTCGTGCTACAGAGTCACACTATGGCATGGCGTGACTAGAAGGCCTGTTTAAGGAGGCTGGATGTATGAGGACCCATCTATATATGTATTTGCATAAATAAAAGAATTCACACACCACCAAGTGATTTATTTTTAATCCAGTAGTGAAGATTTAAAAAAAATAAAAAATAAAAAATAACCTCCCCTTCCATGATTCAAACCCTGGACCCCCAAAGTTTCAAGGTGCAGACCTTAACCACGAGCCCAAACATACTAGCCATGTTGAGAGCTGCACCTGTCGTGTATGTGATGTGAAGGGCAAAATTTACTAAGCGGCAGTTTCCATTCTATTCTAAACCCTGCGGTTTGGTGGCAGGTTTTATTCTGTTCTAAACCCAGATACACCAACACTCACTCACAATACATAGGCATGCTGCATATCATTTTAATCAGCAGAAGCTGCTTGTGTTAATAAGACACATATTAGTGTAAAAAGATGCATAAAAGATGCTCGGCGCTACCGAGTCACACAGCACTCCTGTGACCTTGGACTCAGAACATTTCTCTTGACATCCCACCACTTGGCATTTCTGCAATACAGTAGACATTGTATTGTACACATAACAAGGGGCAAGTTTTTCATAAAGAGAGATTATGTCAGGTTCAAGTGCTTTTAAAACTTTTAAGAACTCAAAGCATTTCTCTCAACATCCCACCGAAGTACAAATTTTATCAGTGGAGTACTTGCCACCTAGAGGTTAAGCAATGTATTACATACCATGGCTTATCTTTCATTGTAAAATACCACGGTACGCCACAGTTCAGCCATCATGTAACGTTCCATGGCGCGACACAGGAGGCCTGAATGGCGCGCTATGAGCAACAAACTAGCTGGGCCCATTAGTATCTATCTATCTATCTATCTATCTATCTATCTATCTATCTATCTATCTATCTATCTATCCGTAAAGGGTTTTTTGTTACTGTAAAAAACTAAAAAAATGAATTTTTCCAAAACTGTGTCTAGAATAGCAACTTTTTTATAAATTAGCAAACTATGTTAATAATGGCTACTTCACCCTTATTCGGTACAATTTTCTTTTTTGATAAAATGTTACTGAATTGGGTTTAAATTGCTATTATTTAAATTTTTTCATTGCTAAAAATAATCAACAAGTTTTGGGACATTTTTGGAAAATATATTAGCCAGTTAAGTGGTTAAACGGCATGCATCTCCTGTTTACACAGGCAGAAGAGAACGGGACAGATCTTAAAGTACTGAGGAGGACCGCTCTGCGGGAGCTGATGATGGGAGAGGAGCAGGGTACGGCAGAGCAAGAAGTGAACCTAGGTAACCATATGCCCAGAGCCAGCCCTAACCAATTTGGTGCCTTAGGCCAGCGTTTTTCAACCGCTGTGGCGTGCGCACACTAGTGTGCCTTGAGCGGTTGTTAAGTGTGCCGCCTGGTCAGAGCTGCCGGTCAGTGCTGCCGGTCAGATCTGCCATATTGCGGACTGGGCAGTGCTGAGCTCTTCTGGGAGTCTCAAGCACGCCTGGGTCATCACCTATGCAGACACGGCAGCATGACATCACAGGTCACGCATGCCACGTTTCCAGTCAGACTGCCTGCCCGCCCACCCACCAGCCAGCTCCGCGGCCCTTGCAGATGATCTGCATGAAGGCCATCAGCACCTCCAGTCAGCTTGCCTGCCTCACCAGCCAGCCCTGCGACCACCAGCACCCCCAACATGCCAGTCAGCCAGCCCTGTGACCACCAGCCAGCCTGTCTCACCAGTCAGCCCCGCTGCCACCAGCACCACCAACATGCCTGCCTGCCTGCCAGCCTCACTATCCAGCCAGCCCCACAGCCACCAGCTCTACCTGCATGCCCAGCCAGCCAGCCTCGTGGCCGCAAGCCAGCCTGCCTGCACTCTGCTGACAGCTTTGTATATGAGGAACAGGTAGGGACAAAAAAATGTATATTAATATTTTATGTGGGAGCCAGTGTACTTTGTTTTTTTGGGGGGAGCAATGTGGGTTTTTTTTTCTTTGGGGGCCAACAATGTCTTGTTTGTTTCTGTGGGGGCCAGCCAGTGTTAATTTTCACTGTGGGGGCCAATGTATTGCCTTTTATTCCTGTGAGGGCCATTGTATGTGTTTTTTTTATGTGGGAGCCAATATGTATGTTTTTTTCAAGGTCGCACACGCCGCATCGCCGAATGGTGTGCTTGTCAATATTAAGATCTTGTGTAGCGTGCCTCCAGTTAAAAAAGATTGAAAATCACTGCCCTAGGCCCTAGCCTCTTATCATCCACCACTAGTCCAGCCTCTGACCCAGCAGCACAGATCACAGCAGCAGCCAGCAACACCCATCACCCATAGCAATTCTCATCCACAGAGCTGTAACTAGACATTTTGGTGCTCTGTGCCAACAAGAGCATTGGTGCCTCCACCCTCATATTTTAAATAGGGATAGCACGTCCCCCGAAAAAGGGGTATAGCCATACAATAGTACCCCCAATTCAAATTAAACCACACAGTAGTGCAACTTTATTCACATTATATCATTGGATAGCACCCCTTATTCACATTTATACAGTAGTGCCCCTTATTTACATTATACAACACGTAGTGTCCCTTATTCACGTTACGCAATACAGTAGTACCCATTTACCTTATACCTGTCATGCTTCACTGAAGTGCCCATTATTTACGCTACATCACACAGTAGTGTCCGTTATTCACATTACACCACACCATATTGCTCCTTATACACATTACACCACAAAGTAGTGCCCTTTATACATGTTACGCCACACAGTAGTGCACCCTGCACACATAATTCCACACAGTAGTAGCGCTCCTTATACACATAATGCCACACAGTAATGCCCCTTACACTTTATACACAGTGATGCCACACATTAGTAGTAATACCCTCATATGCATAAAGCCACACAGAAATGCCCCTTATACATTATACCACACAAGAGTAATGCCCTTATACACATAATGCCACACAGTAATGCCCCTTACATGTTATACACAGTAATGCCACACATTAGTAGTAATACCCTCATATGCATAAAGCCACACAGAAATGCCCCTTATACATTATACCACACAATAGTAATGCCCTTATACACATAATGCCACACAGTAATGCCCCTTACACATTGTGCCCCACGTTAGTAATGCCATTATACACATAATGCCACACAGTAATGCCCCTTACAAATTATGCCACAAACAGTAATGCCCCTTACAAATTATGCCACACATTATTACATCCCAACCTCTCAGCACTTCCTGCACAGCACTCACCCGGGCCAATAAAATTGTAACCTCGTCACCTCAGCCTACTGAGCTCTGCAATACTCACTCTATGCTCAGCTTAGCACTGTGTGTTCTCTGCAGACAGACTCATCCTGCTGGACTCCGCAAAGGCCCATGGGAGGAGGAGATGCAGGAGCCCTCATCCAGCATCCATCTTTGTTACTGTCCACTGCCCCCATTGTCTCTACTCCCCGCTTCCACTGCTGCTGGCTGTATGAGCTGCCACCTGATCGGAGCTCAGCTGAGAGCTCCGATCGCAGTAGGGCAGCCAGAGCAGAGCCACCAGCAATGTCCTTCCCCCATCCGGCTCCTGCCGCTACCCGCTGTTAAGCTGAGCTGGTCCTAGACTTGGAATGCATGCCCCTAGGCATTTCCAAATGCCCTGGCCATTTGCCTATGCTTAGGGCCGGCTCTGCATATGCCGGGTTCTTTTACTAGTTATATACTAATGATGTACTGTACAGGACATATTGTACTAATCTATCTATCTATCTATCTATCTATCTATCTATCTATATATATATATATATATATATATATATATATATATATATATGTAGTTGGTGGTAAGAACTGTAATAGTGTTTGAGGGCAGGTATTTGTCCCAGGTTTCTGACCTACATACTTAAAAAAAAAACATGGAAAATGTTTGTTGTTGTTGTTTAAATGGCTTGCTGGGAGCTTTTGGAAGTTTGAAAAAGCTAGTTAAGGGTTCCTGGGGTTATTATGGATGGAGAGTGAGGGCGGTCTCCATTCTTTAGGCCCATTTTGGGCCTTTAGAACTCCTAGAGTAGGCTGATTAAAAGGTAACAACCCCACACCCACTCACAGGAGGGGTCCCCCGCAGTGAGGAATGGTATACTGGTCCCCAACTGGTATACGTTAAAGGGTAATCCTTTAAGGATCCACCTGATAGTGAGCATTGTGCCTCTACAATAAATGGTCCAACTACACTTATTGTCACGTCTTCATTTCAGCACCCTCACAAGGCTACACTAACACACATCAGAACCTACTATTACGACACTGACATTCACAAACATAGACCCGTTACACACAGACACATCTCTGTTGCCCTATTGCTGTGCTGAATCGCCCACCTTTATATCACATTTTTCACTGTGCGCTAATGTACAAAATGATATTATACATGTATATAAAATAAATTACAGTATAGCCGATGCATTTCACAAGCTTTGCACAAGTTCAGGGATGTTTCATCATTGAAATTAACGATGTGTATAAATGTTTACTCTGCAATCTGTTTTGAAAGAATTGATTGCCAATGCATGCGCAATAACACATGTAAGCTACACAAGGTTTTACAATTCAATGAGACTTTTTGCAGCTGTGTGCGCTTTCCTTTTTGAAAATTCAAATATTGGTTACTACTATTTTAGTAGTGGCGACACCTCCTCAGTGACAGGAGCCGGGTGTTGCACTGTAGCATTACGTTGCGCACTTGGGACATCATTCAGAGTCTCTTGTTAGGGCACGCTCGCTCACAGGGAATGATAATTGCACATCTGCGCATGCATATAATTCGAAGTGCGCGTGCGCAAGTCATTCGTTGCGATCTGATTTTGCTAGCTTGCAAGCCACTTTCAGGTCGTTGCTTTGAGTGACAGATTGCGCCATTTGTGGGTGGTAACAGGAGAAGGTGCTTGTAAACGGGGGAGCAGTTGTGCGAACGCAGGCGTGTCTGGCCCCCAAAACGTAGTTTTAAAGGGCATGCATAATTAGCAAAGTAGCGTCATCGCACACTTGACTTGGTTGTTTTTTAGCCTGAACTGCTTGCAGTGCTTGGGGTAGGTTAGGTCAACCCTAAGCGCTGCGAGCAGCTCCGATGGCCCTCGATGTTCACGATTAATCAGACTCTTCCCAGAGATGACGTGTGCTGCGAGTGACAGGTGGGAGGTTTTATAGTCCAGCATACGCTAACTGCCGTCGCTCACTAAGACATAGAGGGCGTCCTTACAGCGCAAAGAACGATCAATTGATTTGCATACCCGGCCCCTTTTTGCAAGCGATCGGTCACATCTTGCGAGAGACTCTGAATGAGGGCCTTGGTTCCTGATACAGTGAAGGAGCAGGCACTGCACTGTAGCATTACATGTAGCACTCGGCCAGTAGTGTCCCTCCCTGTGGTGTCACCCGGTGCAAGGAGGGACGTTTTGAGCACTGGCGTGACCTCGCAGGAAGGGGCGTGGCCTTGCGGCCCGATCCCCTGTGGTCCCATTCTTAATATTACTGGGGGGAAGGGGTGCAGGGGGTGCTGACTGCTTTGTGTTGCAGTGCCGGCTCCCTCACAGTGTCAGGAGCCGGGTGCTGCACTTAATAGTATAGTGCAGCACCTGGCTCTTGTCACTGTGGGGGAGTATCAGTCTGCACCTTGGTGTCACCCCACGGCGGGTGACACCCGGGTGCAGCCCGGACCCCCCGCACCCTCCTTGTGACACCACTGCACTTGGCTCCTGACACAGTGAGGGAGCTGGCACTGCACTGTAGCATTACATGCAGCACTCTGCTCCTGACACAACAAGGGAGCCGGCACTGCACTGTAGCATTACGTGCAGCAGTGAGGGAGCCGGCACTGCACACAGAGTGGTCCCCGGGGCAGTCCACACCTCCGGGACCACGTGAGGCCACGTCCCCTACTCGCGAGGCCATGCACCCTACCCATGATGCCACGCTCACTATTTTCCGGCACGCACTACAGCCCTCCACGCATCGGGTGTCACCGCGGGATGGAGGCCACTGTGCACCTTGAATCATGCTAGGTGAATATTGCGGTTAAACCATTAGGTCATACAGTGCTTAATTTCATGATATTGTCACAAGCCTTCATTGTTATTTCTTATATGTTTTAAATCTACAGTATAGGATATATTATCTCGTATATATTGCATAGCCTGCAGGTGTTACACTTTTTACTGTAGTCTATGGAGACATATAGTTGTCGGCCAAATGCTGTATGAAAACAACAACTGAGGACAACCACCGTAAATTAGAGCTTTGCAGAATTTTTTTTATATACATCTTGATGATGATATCACCCATGTAAATTACTGCATCCATGTTTTTTTTTTTGTTTCCAGCTGTCTTAAAGAAAAATGGCCATGAAAGTAATTAAAGATTGTGCCCCCACAGTCATTATGTGAAATACCCTTATTGTTTAAGAACTGGTGCTCTAAAGCACTCTGCACAATTGAAATTTGGAAATGCATTTGCATAAAATGCGCTGGCAACAGATGGTGTAATTAAGTGTTTCATCTAAGGTGCTCATAAATAACTATATCATACCTCCCAACATATTGGCAGCCTGAGTTGGGACGGGGGGGACTGAACACGACATTAAGGAAGCGTATTCACATAACTGATAGGGTGTGGCCACACTTCTGGGTGCATTCCTAGAGGTGAAAAGTGCTAGGCTGCCCCTTTGCCCCCTCCTGTCTTTCACAACTCCTTTACACTGCTACAAACACCACTTGCAAACACGTGCAGCACCCATTAACTGTGCAGCACTCATTAACCCATTAAACCGCACCTACCACCACCTTGGCAGATCAGGACAATGTAGTTCGATTTTGACAGCAAGGCAGAAAACTCAAATAGGGACTGTGATGATGGAACTAGGACAGTTGGGAGGTATCTCATAATAATAATAATAATAATAATAATAATAATAATAATTTTATTTATTTAGCGCTTTTCTCCTAAAGGACTCAAAGTGCTTTACATTTGCCTTTACAGTACAAAATACAAAATAAGCTTAAACAAGGCACATTAGTGAAATGCTTGGGTGAAGAGGTAAGTCTTGAGTCTAATTTTGAAGGATTCTAGAGTGGAGGCCTCTCGAACTGTGCGGGGAAGTGAGTTCCATAAGGTTGGAGCCACAAAACAGAAAGCTCGAACCCCAGACGAATTCCGGGAGATTCTAGGTACTGTTAATAGTCCTTTGTCAACAGATCACAGTAATCGAGTGGGGCGGTAAGGAATCAGAAGATGCTTCAGGTACCTTGGGCCATGGTCATGTAGGGCTTTTTAAGTCAGTAAGCCAATCTTGAAAACAAATCGCCATCTGACAGGCAGCCAATGAAGGGAGTAGAGAATGGGTGTTATGTGGCTGGAACGGGCCTGGTTGGTTAATAGCCTGGCAGCTGCGTTTTGTACCATCTGCAAGTGGTGCAATTCTTTTGCTGTGGGTCCAAAGTAGAGGCTGTTGCAGTAGTCTAGGCGTGATGATATGTATGACTTTAGGCAGATCTTCTGAGGGAATTAAGTGCTTGATTCTGGCTATGTTCCTCAGATGAAAGAATGAGGATTTGATTGTGGCTGACACATGATATTTAAGTGTCAAGCCACTATCCAGAACAACACCAAAATTCCACACATGTTCAGTGTTTTGTAATTCTGATCCCCCAAGCGTAAGTCCTGTTGGTTGGCTATGCTGTAGCCCTGTCCTGTGACCTATCTTAAGGACCTCTGGGCCTGATTCAGAGCAGGACGCTATTTGCGCTCGCTCGTCCAGAAAAAGGGGCCGGCTATTTAAATAGAGCACTCACTCTTTGCGGTCTGTTCACGCCTCTATGTCTGAGCGAGCGAACGAAATGTGCGCTCGCTATTTTGTAAAGACGCCCCCTGGCCGCTCGCATC
This sequence comes from Taudactylus pleione, assembly GCA_031769625.1. Taxonomy (NCBI): domain Eukaryota; kingdom Metazoa; phylum Chordata; class Amphibia; order Anura; family Myobatrachidae; genus Taudactylus; species Taudactylus pleione. The sequence continues at coordinate 2,773,918 of JAUIMM010000009.1, read as the reverse complement.
CTACGTCAGCTATTTATTAGATTAATCGAGTACATCGAAAGGCGTCTGAACTACTCACAGTGCTTGTGGTTGGATTTTCCTACCACAATCATGCGAACAGTTCAGGCTAAGAAACAACCAAGTGACGTGGTCGATGACGCTGCTTTGTTAATTATGCACACCCTTAAAACGCCCGTTTTGACCTTTTGGCACGCCTGCGTTCGGATCACCACTCCCCGTTTTCAAGCACCTTCCCCTGTTACCACCCACAAACGCCTCATTCTTTCACTCATATTAGCAGGCATTCGCTATTTTGCAAGCACACAATTTCCGACCGCAATGACTGGTTCGCGCATGCGTATTACAACCCATACGCATGTGCAGTTGTGCGAACATCTCTCGGAGCGAACGAGCGGCCGCTTATGAGCGGCTCTGAATCAGGCCCTCTGTTTTATCAGGGTTCAGCCGCAGCCAACTGGCACTCATCCACTCCTGAAGCTCAGCTAGGCAGCCATTTAGGGTTGGTATGGGTATGGTGTCCTTTGTACCTGGAGCAAAGGACAGGTACAGTTGTGTATCATCTGCATAGCAGTGGTAGACCAGGCCATGACGTCTGATTATTTCATCCAATTGTATACTGCAAAAAGCATTGGAGATAGTAACCCTGTGGGACAACGCATGGAAGTGGCACTGGTGATAAAGAGTTTACTCCAGAAGAAACTCTCTGTGACCTGCCGGTCAGAAATGATTTGAACCAGCTAAGGACTGTGCCATCCAGTCCACATTAATTTTTCAGGTGCTCAATTAGAATCCCGTGGTCCACAGTATCAAATGATGCTTAGATATCCAGAAGGATTAAGATTGAACGATCACCTCTGTCTCTTGCCATCAGAAGATCATTAAGCACACATACCAGAGCTGTTTCAGTGCTATGTCTTCTCCTGAATCCTGACTGGACTGGTGCGACTCAGCATGCAGTAGTATGATAAATGGGTTAGCATGAGGATACGTCTAATGGTATTCAGCTTTGGGGTAAGCATGTCATGATGTGGCAGAGAAGGAAACTCTCAGCATAGGGTTCCCCTGTCACAAACGGTTCTATAATGGACTGATTTTTTTTTAAGGAACAAGGCTCACAAAAATAAAAGATCCCCCACCTCTTCCCACATTCTCTGTGTAGTGGCTGTTGGTGTTATAAAGTATTGTTAGAAAAAGTAATTTATGTACATGGCACTAATGGTCTCAGCAAGCCATGGCAGCCATGAACTGCTTGGGCATGCTGACAACGCATGTAGAACTGCAAATGCCACATATAAGAAGACTTTAAAAAAAACATACACATTGCAGGGTGATACAGTCTGGTGATCACTAGACAATAACCACCAAAGAGGCAACATCATTCTATCCCTGGAATTCATACTGATTTCTGTAACATAGGG